>PVKS010007053.1:0-74947 GCA_004027875.1 Aplodontia rufa | reverse complement strand
ACATAATTCTTATACCTATGAAGAACATTATATATATATATATACATATATATATATATATGACTATAGTATATACAGTGACATTTATAACTGCTTGGAATGCACCTTGCTTTATCTCAGTTCCAACATTTCCCCTTCTCCTCCCTTCCTATCATCCCTTGTTATTCTTCACAATATTTGACAATGGGATTAAACATTTATGTTTTTGTACAGGTATGCAGCATAGCTTGTTCAAATACCTTATGAAATATATTGCAACTGTATCTCATAATTGTTAGCATTTGGCATGGATCTAATACATGAGTTTGTCTACCTTACTCCCAAGCCTGGGTTTAGGTCCAGTCTCCACAAATGAGGGGCACCATTTGGCCCTTGACTCTCGGTTTGGCGAACTTTGCTCAGCATGATTTCTTCCAATGCCATCCATTTACCTTCAGTGGAGGCAATATCATTGTTTTTAATGGCTGAGTAGAACTCCATTGTATGTACATATACCAGTGATCCATTTATCCAGTGAGGAGCATCTGGGTTGATTCTGTAATTTAGCTATTTTAAATTGAGCTGCTGTGAACATGGATATTGCTGTGTAGCTGTAATGTGCTGATTCTAACTCCTCTGGGAAAATACCCAGAAGAGGGATAGCTGGGTCATATGGCAGATCCAACCCTAATTTTTTAAGGAGTTTCCATGCTGTTTTCTAGGGCAGCCAGACCAGTCTGCAATTCCACCAACAGTGTGCTAGTTCCTGTCTCCCCACAATCCCTCCAGCATTTGTTATTGTTCATTTTCTTCATCTTTGCCAGTCTCACTGGTGTGAGGTGAAATCTTAATGTAGTTTTCATTTGCATTTCTCTGATTGCCAGTGATTTAGAACACTTTCTCATGTATTTATTGGCTTGCTCAATGTCCTCTGTTGAGAAGTTTCTGTTTAGCTCTTTGGCCCTATTTATGGATGGGATTGTTTGTGTTTTTTATAGATTTTGGATATCAGTCCCCTGTCAGAGGGATCACAGGCCATGATTCTCTCCCATTCTGTAGGTTGTCTCTTGACAGTTTTGACTATTTCCTTGGCCGTACAGAAGGTTTTTAGTTTAAGGGCATCCCACTCATTGATTTTTGACTGTAATTCTTTCATTTTAGGAGTTTTGTTGAGGAAGTCATTGCCAACTCCCATATGCTGGAGTGTTGGTCCTAATTTTTCTTCTAGCAGTTGTATGGTAACTGGTTTAATTCCTAATTCCTTGATCTATTTAGATTTTATTTTTGTACAAGGTGAGAGATAAAGATCTAATTTCAATTTTCTGCAAGTGGCTGTCTAGTTTGTCCAGCACCATTTGTTGAAAAGGCTGTGTCTCCTCCAAGTTATATTTTGACCCCCTTTATCAAAGATCAGATGTTTAAAGATTTGTGGGCTTGTCTTAGAATCTTCTATTTTATTCCATTGGTCTTCATTCCTATTTTGGTACCAATACCATGCTGTTTTTAATACCACAACCCAATAATATAGTTTTGGATCTGGTAATGCAAAACCACCTCTTTCATCATTCTTGCTTAGTAATGTTTTGGCTATTCTGGGTTTCTTATTGTTCCAAATGAATTTGAGAATTGCTTTTTCTTTATCTGCAAAGAATGACATTGGAATCTGGATGGGGACTGCATTGAATCTGTATAGTGCTTTTGTCAGAATGTCCATTTTAATTATATTAATTCTGCCTAACCAAGAGCACGGAACATCTTTCCATCTTCTCAGGTCTTCTACAATTTCTGTTTTCAGTGTTCGATAATTTTCATTATAGAGGTCTTTTACTTCTCTTGTTAGATTAATTCCCAAGTATTTTATTCTTTTAGAGGATATTGTGAATGGAACCGATTTCCTAATTTCTTCTTCTGGCAAGGCCAAATTTATAGTGAAACATGAGGTTGTTGGTTACTTCATAGGGTTAAGATCTGTTAGAGAAGTCCTGAATTCTGTCTTCTTGGCTGGTAAGGTGATGCATATTTTGAGTTATTAAATGAGAACTGTGAATCAATAGTGCTTCAGAAGCCCCTTTGTGAAAATTAGTGGTTTAAGTTTGAGCCTTGGGGAAATGTGGACAAGTGATTTAATGTAATGTGTACTACCTAGAACAGCAGTCTCTCTATTAAAACAGGAAGTTACCCTGATTTTTTTCAGTTTCAGGACTGATGTGACCCCAAAGACTTAAGGTTAAGCTTCTCAGGTCTTTCTAGACTGAGCAGACTCAGCCCTTCTTATTTCTGGGAACCTCTCACTCTTCTCCCAGTGTGTACCTGGTGTTCCTCCCACCTCAGTTTTTCCTGCATATCCTGAAGCTGCTTCTCCTCCTGGACAAGCTATATTTGCCCTGAGAGATCATGTTTGTAGATCTCCTTGCAAAGAATGCCAGCTCCACAACTTCCTCTGCTACTAGTCACATGTAGCTCATTCTTCTTGGTTTCTGAATGTTGCTGTTGACAGATTATTCTCCACAATATTGTCTCCTTTGGACACAGTGTCCTGAGCATCTGCTTCTTCAATTTCCATCCCAAATATAGTGCCTGGAAGATGGGAGGAGTCCGGAAATGTTTGTGAATTCAGTGTGACCCCAGAACACTATAGAAACATAGGAGGAGATGCCTTGCTTTAGAAACAGCCTCTATCAGCTAATTTTTCCTTTCCTAAATTTAGGTTCATGTGACCTTGATCCTTCAATCATGTTGGACACTGGAGAGATCATTGATACAGGATCTGATTATGAAGATCAGGTAATGTACATCTAAGAATATTTCTCTTTTAAAATGTTTTTAATTTTAGCCTTTGTAAACTTTTTTGTGAAAACTAGAATTGTAAGTCTTCATTTTGTAAAATCTTTATCTGTAACTAATAATATATTTTTCATGATAAATCATAGTAGCCTATAGCTTTCTTTCACTGTTTGGCCCTTTGACCCTCTCTTACCCATAAATCCAAAATAGCAGTTAATTAAGGCAAGGTTTGTGGTCAGAAGTTTCATTAGATAGAAATAAGGTTCTTTGCCCAAGAATTTGTCTTTTTATTCATTTCCCACTAATAAACGGATATTAGGTATAAGCATCATCCATAAGCTGAGGGCTTTGCTATTCTTTTTCCAACCCTTTGAATGGAGTGGTAAATAAGGAAAACATGGCCAAGAAGTTAAATATATGTTTTCTTTGAGTAAAACTGAAGAAATTTATCTGGGTCATTTTCTTCTCAGCAGAAAAACTCTCCTTACTGCTATATTTTGATGACCCAAAATAGTTGGCAAACGATCCAACCTCTTAATTAGGCTATTTTTGTAAAAGGATAATGTCTGAACCTTCCTTCACCAGATCAGTGCTCCTTACCAGTGGCTGAAAACCAAGTGAATATGTTCTAATGAGGGATTTTTTCACATTTTTAACTAATATATGTCACAAATAGAGCAAACAAATCTGACCAGTGTCCACACATAATTGCTTGTACATTTTGTATTTCCAGAAACTTTTTTTATGAATATTAAGTTTCTTCCTTGTATCACAAAGTAAGGAGAAAATATTGCCAAGTGCTGTAATATCTATCAAATATTTATGGTAGTTTTTTATATTTATTAATTACTTACTAAATGCAAAACATTATACTGAGTTCCTTATATTATTTCATTAAGTCTTCAAAATATCTCTAAAGAGTATTAATTATTATTACTACTTCACAGACAAGAAAAATTAAATAAGAACAGTCAATTTGCCAAAGTTACCCAAGTAGTTTCACAATGGGAACGTGAGCTTGGGGCACACTCCCTAACACCCACACTCCAGCCTCCAAAGAGGCTGTTCAGTGATACATTTTTGGAGCCTTTTCAGTTGCTGACTCTTAAGGCCTCAGCAGAAGCAAATGCCAACCAACCACTCACCATTTGCATCTAAAATTACAGACTGCAGAAAGAATTGACACATAACAAGACAGGCAGCAATAAATGGAGGCTTCACACCTCCAAGACTATAAATAACAGGAAAATCTGAAAGAAGTCTTAATATAGGAATATTTAGAATATCCAGAGAAATAAAGGGAAGATTCAAAACTAAGAAGCAAGTACAAGAAAGAAGGGAAAGAAACAGAGAGGAAAAGGGACTACACAACTAGCAAGTTAGAGAGTCAGAAATCAAACCTTTTTTTTTTTTAAGAGAGAGAAGGGGAGAGAGTGAGAGAGAGAAAGAGAGAATCAATTTTATTTATTTTTCCAACTGGACTTTGTTTCTCCGACACTTAGTGGTATCTGTGGTGCTGGGGTTTGAACCCAGGTCCTCATGCATGCCAGGTAAGTGCTCCAGCCGCTGAGCCACCACTCCAGGCCCCAGAAATCAAACTTTGATCTACCTGCCACCAAATATTTATCTTCTTTTACCATCCAAAAAGCCATTGTCAAGGTCACTGGTAATCTATTGCTAATTCTGGTTAGCACTTTTTAGTTATCTTTCTTGACTTTTGCTGCATTTGACACCGTAATCCAGGAGTTATCAAACTTTTTATTTACAGAGCCAGGTTATTAGACTTTGCTGACCATGTGGTGTCTGCTGCACCTATTCAAAATCTGCCGTTGTTGTGCAAAGCAGCCATAAAAATATGTAAACAAGTCAGCATGACTTTGTCCCAACAAAACTTTATGTATGGGTGCTGAAATCTGAACTCCACAAATGTGTTCACTTGATTTATTTCAACCATTTAAAACATGAAACCCATTTTCAGCTAAGAGACTGTACAGAAATAGGCAGGAGGTTAAAATTGACCTGCAGATCATTAATTTGCTGACTTCTGCCATAAGCCATTCCTCTGTTCTTGACATTCCTCCTCATTTTTAGCTTCCAACAGTTTAGAGTTTTTTATACTGTTCTTAGTACTTCACACTCCCTCGCTAATTTCATCCTCATACAACATTATAAATAAATATTTCTACTGTTATTCCAGTTTTACATGAGGAAACTGAGGTACAGAGAAATTAAGCAGTTCATTCAAGGTTACACAGCCGGCAAGAGGTAGAACCAACATTCAACCCAGAAATCTCACTCTAGAGCCAAGATCAGGAAAGATAAGCTTGGTTGTGCTAGGGTAGAATATAAAACGCAAAATCTGAGTGCTTTCCTTCTGAGGTCCTTTTATAGTTGAGTCCAAATGGTCATGGATGAGGAGAAGAGTTTGAGGAAGATGCACCTGCTCTTAACTACACATGACCTCGCCTCACAGTCAGTGGCCGCCCTAGTCGCTAGCTCTACCACCATACAAGGAGCCTGGGAAATGGAACTTCCTAATGTGCTCAGGGAGAGAAAAGTGGATGTAGTAAATACCAAGTCAGCCTCTGCTACAAAGGTCTTGCTCTTAAGCACAGGCTGCAACACCTCCCTGCAAGTGCTCATGATCTCCTAATTCTCTGTTGTTCATTCTTGATTTCCTTGCCGAACTCTTCATTGGTCCATTATTCAAATGTGGGTGTTCCCCAGCATCCTGGGAGCGCCCCCTTCTCCTCACTCCACACATTCTTCTTTGAGAAGCTCCGTAACAGCCATGCTTTCAGCTCTCTTAGAGCTCCTTGGGAAGCTTCTGTTACACGTCTACCTACTACATAGCACTAGTTTGATTTCCCTGTGCATTTCAAACTTAACACGTCCAAAACCAAGCTCACCATCTTCCCCCACAAAATCTGTTCTTCCTTCTGTTTTCTCTATTTCAGTAAATCATAGCACCATCCCCCCAGCTGCCCATGCCAGAAAAAAGGGTATCTTTCTAACCTCTCTCCTTTCCCTCCCTCCCTGAATCAGTTTGGTCAGTTCCATGCAGGAATTGCTCCAACCCCCTCCAGTTCCACTACCCTTTTCTTGATTCATACCCTCAGCCTTCCTCCCTAAGACCACAGGGACAACCTTCTAACCAGGCTCCCTTCCTGTCTGCTCATCCCTAAAATGATCTTGTGAAAGAAGATTTGGTCATGGCATTCCACTACTTTAAACCCTTCTTGGCTTCTTGTTGATTTCAGAATTAAATCAGAACCTCTTAGCATAATACATGGAAATGTACAAAACAGAATTCAACCCCTAAATTCCTCTCCAACTTCATCCCTTGCCACTCCAAGTCATTTGCAGTTCCTTGAAGTGGGGTGTGCAGTCCCTTCCCCTTCTAGAGGAGCTTCCCCAAGCCCATCACCTCTATCCCACATAATCCCTACTCGTGCACCATCAGGACCAAGTTTCTCCTTCAGGAAGCCCTTCTCTTGCTATGTGTTTGATTTACCTTAGGGTCTGTGGCACCCTGTGTTGTGATATTCTCTTGCAGAACATGAGCTGTGCTCTGCTCTGTGTATCATCAATGCCTGCCACACAGTTTGGCATATGGCATATATGATCAGTAAGTGCCCACTTTTTTGAAAGCCAAGGAAATGAGTTCTAGTTCTTTTACTTAACATATGATTTTTTCAGGGGGTGAATTACTGAGCCTCTTTTGCACCTCAGCTTCCTCTTCTAGAAAGTAATGACAATAACCCCATTTAGAGGAATTGCTACTCGAGGAAGGGAGCACAAGTGATCTCGTGTAGAACAGGTGTTCAAAATGTAAGTCCCTCTCTACCCTTCCCAGACCTGACTCAGACCAAACTTTTCAGGCCTCAGTGCTCTTCCATAGCTGACAAAGGCCACCACTTCTTCAGCTAAGTGGATGCTAATTGTTTGAGCACTTCCACTTTCTGGATCTACATACTGGGAGCTTGAAATTGCATCTTTGTCCTAAAAACAAAAAGCTGAACATGCTAAAAAATCAACCCTTCTTATATCATCCAGAGAAGTAAGGTCATAGGACAAACCCACTATGCTAAAACTGAAGAAACAGAGAAGCATGTCACAGCTCACCCGAACAGGAAGAAGCCCACAAGCAGAAACTTCATGGGAACCAGTGCCAGGGTGGGAAAAACTGAATAACTACAGTTGCTGCAGGCTCTGTGGATGAGGCTGAGAGTTAAAAACTCCACAGGGTGCCAGTCTAAAGAAGACCCCAGCACCTCTGTGAGAGTCACAGCCAGGCGCTCCATCAGGTGCTCATGGTGAATATCAGAAAAAAAGATTCTTGTCAATCTTCTGGCAGGGAGAGGAGAAAAAAACATCTGAAATACTCCAGAGCATTCTGGTCTTCTTCTTCTTCTTCTTCTTTTTTTTTTTTTAAAGAAGGACAGTGAAGGGGCTGGAGCCATGGCTCAGCCGTTATGGTGCTTGCCCGGCATGCGCAAGTGCATGAGTTCAAACCCTAGCACCACATACGCAGCGAGGTTTTGGAGCAATGAAAGCCACATGAAAAACTAGATAAAATTGTTTCTCTCTTTCTCTCTCTCTCTCTCACTCTCATTGTCCCTCTCTCTATTAAAAAAAAAAAAGGACAGTGAGAGAAAGAGAGAGAGATAATCAATTTTATTTAGTTTTTCATGTGGCCTTCAGTGCTCCGAGATTTCATTGTGTACGTGGTGCTGGGGTTTGAACTTGTGTACTCGCACATGCCAGGCAGGTGCCATAATCGCCAAGCTACTGCTCCAGCCCCCATTCTGAAACTATTTAATCAGTCTAACCTACCTGGAGGAACACCCAACTCCATACCCCTCAAGGCATCTTTTTTTTTTTTTTATTTTTTAAGAGAGAAGGACAGTGAGAGAGAGAAAGAGAGAATCAATTCTTTTTAGTTTTTCATGTGGCTTTCATTGCTGTGAGACTTCTTTGTATTTGTGGTGCTGGGGTTTGAACTCACGTATTCGCACATGCCGGGCAAGCACCATAATCGCTGAGCCACTGCTCCACCCCCTCCTCAAGCCTTCTTGTATCACCCAAAAGGATTTTTTTTTAATTTTTTTTTTATTTTAGGATTTTAAGAAACAAAAATCACTGGTGAAGTTCATAGAGCAGTTGCATAGGCTCACAAAGACTGAGACCAAATGACAGGCCTAGAGTGTCCCTCCCCCATCCCACCTTCTATCAGTACATTACAAAGAGCTATTTACTGCAATTCCTTTTACCAAGTACATCATGTCCATCTATCAAGAAAAAAAAATAAGACAATACCAAAAGGCAAAATGAACACAGTTTGAATAGACTGAACAAACATCAGAACCAGACTCATACGGCAAGAATGTTGAGATTCTCAAACCAGGAATTTTTTAAAAGTGTAAGGTATGCTAAGGCTTTAATGAAAAAGAAAGTAGACAACTTGCAAGAACAGATGGATAATGCAAGCAGAAAGGCAGAAGTTGTATGAGAATCAGAAGTGCTAGAGCTAAAAAAACAACACTGGAATGGAAATGAACAGTATCTTTGGTAGATTCGTTATTTAGATACAGCTGAGTGAAGAATTTCTGAGCTTAAGGATTTAACAATAGAAAATTCCAAAATTAAAAGACAGAAAATAAAGAATTGAATATCCAAGAATTGTGGGACAACTACAAAAAGTCTAACTTATGCATAATGGAAATACTGGAAGGAGAAGAAAGAAAGCAATAGAAGCAATTTTCAAAGCCACAATGTCTGTAAACTCCCACCAGTTTAATGCCAGACACTAAACTGCAGACCCAAAAGCTCAAAGAATGTCAAGACAAGGATAAATGCCAAAAACAAAGCAAAATTATAAAAACTATACCTCACATTCATCTTATATTCAAACTGCAAAGTGTTGAAGAAAAAATATTGAAAGCTAGAGGGGGGAATACTTTATCTATACAGGAGCAAAATAAGAATTACACTTGGCTTCTACTTAGAAGCCATATAAACAAAAAGGGAATGTAGTGGAATATTTAAAGTATTGATGGTGGGGGGACCAACCTAAAATTTTGTACCTCACAAAAGTACCCTTGAAAAATAAAAAAAGAGCCTTTCTCAGATAAACAAAAATTGAGGAATTTGTGGCCAGTAGATCTGTCTTACAAGGAATGTTAAAAGAATTTCTTTTGAGAAAAGAAAAATGACATAATTCAGAAACGGACATCCATGTAAAGAAAGGAAGATGTCTATTTGTTTTGATGTTCGTGTCAGGCTATGTACGGATGTTCAGAGGTGAAGTGATTAGATTGTAAAAGTTGTGGCCTCAGCAGTGGATTAGTCCATTTGATGAATTAATAATTGGACTGCTGGATGGTAACTGGAAGAAATAGGCATGGGCATGGCTGGAAGTTTAGGCATGGCTAGAAGAGTAGGTCACTGGGTCATGCCTTCGGGGAATTATATCTTATCCTTTCACAGGCGCTCTCTCTCTCTCCCCCTCTCCCTATCTCTCTCTCTTCCCCACTGCCTAGCTGCTTGAGCTGAGCAGCTTTCCTCCACCATGCCCTTATGACAGTGTTCTGCCTCTTCTGGGGTCCAGAGCAATGGAGTTGTCTAACCATGTACTGAACCTCTGAAACTGTGAGCCCAAAATAAATTTTTCTTGCTAGGTATTTTAGTCACAGCAACAAAAAGCTGATTATTAACACAATATCAGAGAATGAATAAGCAAAGGTAAAATAAAAATGTTTCTTGCTACATATGGTGGTGCATGCCAGTAATCCCAGTACCTTGGTAGGCTGAGGCAGGAGAATCACAAGTTCAAAGATAGCCAGCCCTAGCAATGTAGCAAGGCCCTAAGCAACTTTGTGAGACCCTGTCTCAAAATATAAAATAAAATTAAAAAGGCTGAGGATGTGGTTCACTGGTTAAGTTGCTCTGGGTTCAATCCCAGGAACCAAAAAACAAAACAAAACAAAAACAAATTCTTATTCTTAGTGTATCTAACAGATAAAAATTTATTCAAAATAATAACAAAGTATTTGACTATATGCTTATGTATATATGTAATTCTACCCCTTGTGTCTTCTCAGAGCCCTACTCCATTGATTAATTTTGCTTTTTCTTTTTCAAGGCTCTCATCTTTAGAAGTATCTTTCTCTATTTGTAAACCCTCCACCTCTACTTTGAAGAGAGAAGGAGATGTCACTAGTACCAGATGTCATAGAATAGCCAAGTGTCTTTCTCATTCCTTTCCTTTAATACCAAATTGCATGAGAGGTCAGCTCCCCTGCTGCTATGTCCTTACCTCCCATTCTGCCCTATAAACCATCTTTGTTTCCAGTTCTCCCACTATCTGAGGCTGAAGATGCTTAATACATTTCTACTTTCTTAAAACTCTGGATTCCCTTGGATTCTGCCACTTTGTGGTCATTATTTCTTTAACTCTTTCCTCCAACATGATTTTATTCCTCTGCCCTCCCCTCAAAATGTCATATCTACAAGTTCCATCTTAGGCTCTCTTCTCTCACTACACAATACTTCATTCATGCCCAAGCTTTCAACTTTATCAGTCTACTTATTCACACAACTAATAATGAGAAAATTTCATTGCCAGACTCTGTATAAGGTGCTAGAGGTACAATGGTGAGCAAAAGAAAGCACAGCTCCTGTGATCACAGCTTACAGTAGATAAAAATGATAATGGAATAACCAATGAACAGAGCTGAAACTGTGGCAGGTGCTTGAGAGAAGAAGTGAATGCAGTTGTGGGTGGCCCATGAAGTAAGGAGAGGCTTCTCTAAGGCAAGAGATGCTTCAGCTGTGATGTGAAAATAAAAGGTAGCTGGGTATGTGTGAGTAAGTGAGACAACAAGAAGGAATGGAGGAGGAGCCAGAGAGGTTTGAAAAGAGACCAGTGTAGCTGTATTACAGGAGAAGGAGGTGTGAGATGAGCCCAGACAGGAGGGCTTTGTAGAGCAGCTTAGATGTTTTGCTTTGGGTGGGGCAGGGGGAGTTGGTGAATTGATTGAGGGAAGGGAGCAGGAGAGTAAAATGATATAATTATATTTGTTTAAAAAAAAAAAAAAAACTTTTCTGAACTGGGTGTGATCCCAGCTGCTTGGGAAGCTGAGAAAAGAGGATCACTTGAGTCCAGGAGGGGATACAAGGCCAGCAGGGGATACATGAGAGACCTTGTTTTAAATAAAATAGATAAATGAATAAAAAAGATTGTTCCTGCTGCAATGTTGAGAACATGTTAAAGGAGGGCAAGAATGGATCTCAAGAGTCTATTGTTTCAGAGAAAAGATGACAGATAGTACTTTGTACTAGAGTAGAGGGGAGATGGAGAGAAGGGATGTATTTGAGAAGTCCTTGAGAGGTAAAATCAACAGGACATCATATTGGAATGGATATAGGAGCTGTGGGGAGTAAGTTGTTGAAGACGACTCCTGCTTTTTAACTTGTACAGCTGGGTGGATGCAGGTGGCATTCGCTGAGGACGAACACTAGGAGAATACCAGTTTTGTAAGGAAAGAGCACGAGTGTAATTTTAGACATGCTGAGTTCAAAGTGCCTTAACATTCAAGTAGAGAATTCAAGTGAGCAATTAAATATACATATCTGGCACTCAAAGGAAAGATCCAGGATAGAAATATAAATTTATGACCCTTTTGAATATAGATAGGACTTGAAGCTGTAAGTGGAGATGAGAAAGAGAGCAGAATTCAGAAGAGAATGGGTTCTGTGGCTGAGCACCGAAGAAATTTAAAAGCTTGTTAGAGAAAGAAGGCCTCAGGCAGCAAAAAAAGATGCAGAAGAAACTTTTAGAGAGGTGGAGGGAAGTCTGTGGAATGTGGTGTTCCAAAAGTTACAGAAAACAGTTCTTCAAGGAGCAGGAAGCTTCAGGATCAGAAAGAGGGAGATAAGAAAATAGCCATTTTTTTGTGCATAGAAACATGGAAGAAACTGTTGACCTTACAAAGAGGTAATGGAAGAGATTTGTTTGTAATGGAGGACAAGCATGTTTAAAACCACAGGAAAAATCTCCTCATCAGGGAAAAGGAGAACACTGAAGAGAGAGGAAACTTCATCTGAGTACAGTGAGGCCCGGGTCTAAAGCACAGGAGCAGAGGTTGGTCAGAGACCACAAGAGCGACACACGTGGGTTCAACAGGAGAGCGGACAGGGTGGGAGCATGGTTTTGTACGACTGATTGCAGGAAGTCAATGGGTCCTCCAAAGGCAAAGCTGTCTGTTCAGAGTCTGAGATTGAAGAGAATGTAGGACTGACTTGTGGGATGCAGCAGAGATTGAGCTAAGGAAATGACAGAATGAACAGGCAGCGCACAAGCACATTTGACCTCAGGGACTAGAAATGGCTTTGATCAAGGAGATCTTTTCATTTTTTCTCACTGATTTAGCAGATATTTATTGGGTGCCCTGCAGGTGCCAGACACACTTGTAAAAGCTAAAGATCCTAAGTGTTGTGGAACTTCTAGTAGGACACAGAGTAGGGCACAGTGATGGAATTTTACCAAATGCATGCTACAGAGAGACAGAGCAGAGTATAAGTAGTGGTGGAGCAAAGATTCTCAGTAAGAGAGGAAGGGAGGTAGGCTGAGGACAATGAGGCACAAGTGCCCACAAGCAGCAGAACACTGAGCTTCTTGAAAGGTCTAATTCTGTGTCGCAAATAGGTGCTGCCTCTTTATTAAAAAGAATATTTGATCTTAGAAATCCTGCCAGGATCATTTTAAATCCTGCTGCTGCTTCCTTGAGATCATCTCTAATAAGCAGAGTAAACATTAATTTCTTGCCACTAAACACCTAAAGCTTTTGAGGTTATACCTTAGGTCTTAGCACTTGATTCTATTTAATTTTGCACTTCATAATATACTGACTTTTGTAATTCCCTGTTGTCTCCTGCATGCATCTATTATGGGAAAGATCATGTCTACGGAGCCACATAGACCTGGTTCAAATAGTAGGCTGCAAGTTTTCTAACCCTTTCAAGACCGAGATTCTTCATCTGTTAAATGGGCACAACTTGAATACTATTTGGATCAAAATAGATGATCTGTGTAAAAGCACCTGACACAGTAGACCATTCAGTAAATGCTACTTCTTTCTTTTCTTGTCCGGAGGGAGAATCCCATCCTGGACTTCCTTTGTGTCCACTGCACTGTGGACATAGGAATGCAAATAGACTTAGTGAATAAAATCAAAAGGCCACATTCCCCAGCCATAACATATGATAACATTTATTGTGTGTGGGGAGGTGTGTTTAACTGAATTTCCATTGTGACATTCAGCTTACAAATTAAGAAATATTACATTTAACAAGAAGTAACTTGTATTTTTTAAGGGTGATTTAAAATAGTACCATTCCCTCATCATCCATGCCTGTAATCCCAGTGACTCAGGAGGCTGATGCAGAAGGATTGCAAATTGGAGGTCAGCCTCAGCAATTTAAGGAGACCCTGTCTCAAAATGAAAAATAAGAGGACTGGGAATGTAGCTCAGTGGTAAAGTGCTCTTGGATTCAATCCCCAGTAGCAAATAAAAGAGTACTATTCCCAAAGCAGTGTCTTTCAGTAATAGAGTGTTGATAATAATTTAGGGACTTAGAGAGTTGTAGTCAACACACTGAGTCCTGTTCCAAGTGATAAGTCGAGTTTTTGTGGCCTGTCTTAGTGATCAGCTGAAGTTGGGAAGCTGGAGTTGCCCAGGTTTCCTCTCAACTCTGCAGGAAGCACTTGTACTTGGAAAAAATTGTTAATGGCCTGTTGGAATGATGACATCCAGGACATTAGAGAGAAACAGAGGACAGAAGGAGGCAAGTCTAGTTTTCCCCAAATGCTAAAACAATAGCACCTGCTACAGACTTCCTGATGGTCTTCACTAGCCATAGGGAGTTAGAACTAACTGAGTCTGCAAGAAGAAAGGCAAATCCCATCCTATTTTAAAACCTCATAAATTAATGAGGATATGCTTTCACCATTCTTGCCTGCTAAATCAGGAATATACTTCATATTTTCAGTGTAAATATTAAGCAGTGACATAATATCACTTAGGATGCCAGTTTTGAGACTGGAGTTTAATATCTTTCCATCCTTGGAAGACATGCATGTATATGCCTTATTGCTATGCAAGTCAGGCATGCCTCATCACAGGATAAAGGAAAAATCTTTGCAGAAGGAAATGAGAACTGATGGAACTCCTTATTTCAAAGCAGTAGGGTATACTCAAGGGGTAAAAATATATGAAGGATTGATCAGAACAGACTGTTTGCTTTTTCTCTTTTCAAAAGCTTTATTATTCCTGTCAGACAATTTTATAATTAATTTCATGGGCTCCTGTAACATCTTATTAACCAGAATAACCTTGAATGCCATGTCATTTTGAAAGCAAAATGAAAATATTTATGATACACAATAGAATCACAGTCTCTCTCTCTCTCTCTCTCTCACTGTCCTTTTCTCTTTAAAAAAAAAAAAAGACACTAATGGGAAACCAAGAAACCTGAGATTATTATGCGTTTATAGAAGCAAGGATGAGGGGTATGCAAAACCTGAAAATCCAGTCTAATGACAAACAAGGATGTGCACAGATTTAAATATAGTGGAAGGAGAGGGATGTGATGAGGTGCTCTCTGCTCCTTGGGGGCTGTTGCCAAGGAGCAGAGTTACCGTTGTCCACCTATGACAAGTCTGTTTCACCTCCTGTTGAGTTTTTGTTTTGTTTTAGAGTGTGTGGAGGGAGAAAGAGAAAGAAAGAATCAATTTTAATTAGTTTTTCATCTGGCCTTTGTTTCTCCAACACTTAGTTGTCTATGTGGTGCTAGAGTTTGAACCCGGGTCCTCATGCATGCCAGGCAAGTGCACCAGCCATTGAGCCACCACTCCATCCCCTCCTGTTGAGTTTTGATCACATTGTGTGTCCCCATTTTAATTTTCTGTTGGATCCACATTTTTATTATGGATAATATTTGTGACGAGATCAAGAGGCGACTCCCAGAACTGGACTACTATATGGATTCAAGCTCCCATCTGTCATTTATTGGCTTTGTGTTGTTGACACAATTGCTTCTCTGGGCCTCAGTTTCCATATTATAAAATTAAGACAATGGTGGAAACATTGAAGAGTTGATTACTCTCAAGGCATTCTTTCAAGTGCATAGCCCTATACATAGTTATACAAACACAAAAATCTTAACATGATCGTTACTGTAAATTCCTTATATCCTCATTTGAATTTAGAGAGAACACATATTATAGAACAACTTTGTCACTCACGATTTTAAAAGGACTCCCCTAGAAATACATTAAATAATCACACAAAGAGGATAAAAATAATAAAATAGTACAAATAAAGAATTTATGTGGGATTCCAGTGTCATCCTGAAGACTTTTGTCAAATTGTCCTTACTCTTTCCAGCACTTGTTCCTATTCCTGTTGTAGACTTTATCGTATGGATTATGGTTATTTGTGTGTCTTTCTCCCCCAATAGATTATATCACAGGATATTGGGAATGTCTACTTCATGTTAATTCCTCAACTCTTTGCATAATACATGACAAATTATAGGAGGGAAATTCAGAAATATTTGTCCAATAAACAGAAAGAAGTCTGACATTCTGTAAGCTGTAAACAGAGAACAGGTGGTAAAACAAAGTTAATGGCAATGATGATTTCTTTTTAAATTTACATGTTTTCAAAGGAAGGTACCTAGGAGATTGCAGGGCCCAAAAGCAAAAAGTGGTTGAAAGATCTGGTAGAAAGGGTGTGTGTGTGTGTGTGTGTGTGTGTGTGTGTGTGTGTATATGTGCACACATGCAAGAGAGAGACATCTAAATGCCACCCCCACCTGCCTGCCTCAGTACCTGAAATTCCACCCCTAGGGAATCTGATGGGGTTGATATTGTCACTAAAAGTTCTCTCTCAATTTTTCAGCATTCATATATCATTTAATCAAATGTAACAGCCTGAAAAAAATTTATATCATCTTAGAATATTGTTAATTATACAATCCTTTTTAGCTTTAAATTCACACCAGTAAAAAAACATTATTTTTTTTGTGGGAGTTTTCTTTAAAGAGACAATCCTATTGTGGGGTTAGAAACATACTAAGCTACTGTTGACCACTGGCACTGCAATATGAACAAATTTCTTAGGCAGAGGTGGTGGTTTACAGTAGGTGAGACTATCGCCTAGAGGGGTCAGGCTCCCTGGTTTGAGTGCCGGTTCTGCCAGTTACTAATTATATGATTGTGAACTTCTCTGTGCCAAAGTTTCCTCATTTGCAAATTGGGGATTTTGTGAGGATTCAATCAAATAACATAGAACAATAATAATTAGAACATTTTGAGTTCCAACTCCAAGTCAAGCACAGTGTTCAACACTATTCAATTAACAATCCTAATCCTCGCTCCAAGTTTCAGTTGAGGCTTAGAGATGCCAAGCAACTTGTCCCTGGTCACATAGCTAGAGATTGGCAAAGATGTGATGAAACTCATCTCTATCCAATGCAAAACCTGTGCTCCTAACCTCCAAAATATGTCACCTACCCACTTAGAAGGTTGCTTTCTAACCCTGCATGTGTGAGGAATTTTTAGAGCAGGAACCTGGAGGAATGGTAATAATAATAGCTGTAATTTCTCCAGTGCTCACTATGTTCCAGGCACTATTTCAAGTACTTTATGTGTATTAAATCTTGAGATCTTATCATTCTTCCCTCTTCATAGGTGGAGAACTGAGGCCCAGACATGTTCAGTGACATGTCAGGGTTGATACAGCTCAGAATTCAAAGGAATCCTGGGATATGAAGGAATTAGCCAGAGCCCGTTTACTTCTTTGATGATTTTGCTAGAACTTCTCACAAAGTCAGGAGTAGGAATGGACCTAGAAAGGAATATATGGGACAGACTTTTTTTTTTCTTTTAAAGAAAGAGGAGAGATAATGAGAGAATCAATTTTAGTTAGTTTTTCATGTGGCCTTCGTTGCTCTGACACTTCGTTGTATGTGTGGTCCTAAGGTTTGAACCTACATCCTCACGCATGCCAGGCAAGCACCGTAACAACTGAGCCACTGTTCCAGCCTGATATGGAACAAACTTTTGAGATACACCATGTGGTGCTGGGTTTGGGGCTTTTGGTTTGCTTGTCTTCAACTTAGAACCTTGATGACTCAGGAGGAGCACACTTGGTTTGAAATAGTAAATGCAACAACCGTCCTTTAAAACCACCTAGCTTTTTAATTAATCTTGTCTAGGGGAAACCAGCAGGGAACACAACCTAAAATTTCCAGTGTTTTACTCTTATGTTCATAACCTTGAAGAATGTCAAAGTCAACAGCTTTTATGAAGTACCTATCCTGTGCCAAGAATGCTCATGATCTGGTTTAATCTTCACCACAATTCTAGGAGGAAAACATCATTATCCCCAAGGTCACACTCCTAATAATGTCTTCACTACATGTCCATCACTTCCCGGTAAGCCAGGTTGACACCCTAGAATCTGTAAAAACCACCTCGCTATCAAAACCAAAGCACAAATATAAAAAACTAGCTTGTGTTATAATCCAATGTTTGCAATCATAGGAGTTCATCTTTTTGCAGGTTATAAAATAAGAAAACCATATACAGATGTCTAAGATTGGAAGAAATGTCAAGGCTCAGATCAATTGTCTTTCAATATATGATACACCTTTATTTCCCTTGCTATGTTCTTAAATTTAATAACTTCTTTCTTATTTATAAAACCAATAGTACATGATTTGGATAATTTGGAAATGATGAAAAATATAAAGATGAAAAATTAACATTATAGAATCTTCCTTGACTAATAGACTGATACTTAATGAAGTTATAATCAAATGGGTAGAGGGAGAAGATTGATCAAAGAGTACAAAGTTTCAGTTAGAAGAAATAAACTTTAATGATCTATTGCACAGAATGATGACTACCATAAATAATATACATTGTATACTTCAAATTTGCTTAAATAGTTGATTTTAGCATTTTCTCTACAAAAGAAATGGTAGGTATGTGAGATGATGGTTTGTTAATTAGCCTTATTTAATCATCCTACTTCATAAACTTATGTCAAAACATCACATTGTACCCCATAAATGTGTACAATTAGGGCTAGAGCAGTAAATCAGCAAATGGAGCACTTGCCTGGCATGCACAGCGAACCAGGTTCAAATCCCAGCACCACATAGACAACTAAATGCTGGAGAAACAAAGACCAGATGAAAAAATAAATTAATTCTCTTTTTTTCCTCTCTCTCTTACTCTCCCTTCTTCTCTCCCTCCCTCTGTCTTTAAAAAATAATCTAAAAATGTACAATTATTGTTTATGAATTTAAAATAAAAATTTTAAGAATAATACTCAGATTTTCCCTTAATGATATAGAATTTCTAATGTTGTAGAATAATTCATGTAATAAATAACACATTTTAATGGCCAGTGTAAAAAATAATTCTATAGGAATATTAGATTTATTTTCTTCATTTTCCTGCTGCAATGGTCTATTCTTCTTTTCATCTACTCACTGTTATAAATAATCCTACCCTGACACATCATTACAAATAAACTTTTCTTAAATTTTTGATTATTATTCTAGGACTAATAAAGGCAAAGGATTTAAAGGATAGCATTGCAATACTGTTGCTTCATTCTAATCCAAAAATACTTCAATAATGAAGCAAGGATTTTTTGATAGGGTGAAAAGGTAGGAAAACATCATTATCCCCAAAGTCACACAGCTAATAATGTCTTCACTCCAAGTTCACCACCTCCCAGTAAGCTAGGTTGCTGCCCAAGAATCTATAACAACAATAATAAAAACCAAATATAAAAAACTAGCTTCTAAAGGGAAGATTTTTAGATAACACTGTTTAAATGCTTTGAAATAAGACTTGTCAAACTAGGTCCCATTTAGTGCTACATGACTCAGGAGGCAGAGTATATTAAATGCTATCTGCAGTCAATAAGCAAGTCCTCTAACACACCAGCCACTGTGTAGCCAGGCTAGGTAAGAGGATGCCTCTAGAAAGACCAGGACATCTGTTTTTTCCCTAGGAAATGAGTTAGCTCTACCTTTAGTCCTCCATTCAGAATATCATGTCCTGGCTATGTGCTAGAGCTCCCATGTCCTTCAAGTACAGTGTCATTCAAAGCATCCAAAACATCTTGTCATCTCCAAGCACATGGGCTCTCTTAAGTACTTGCAGCTTGTGCCCAGAATATCTCCATTAATCTTCTTGTGACCTCACTGTGATCTGAGTGGAGAAATGTGTTTTTACAAGAACAAATGAAATTTGTAGTAGCAAAGCTGAAAAAAAAAAGCAAATCAGTTTTCATAAAGTATTTCAGAAAGATGAAAAGCCGTAGAGAATGATTTACCCACTTCCCAGGTTAAGAATTAAAACATTGCAAAAAATTGCATCCACTTTCTAGTCACATTCCTCTGCACCTCCCCAGTGGTTTTCATTGTTCTGAATCCAGTGTTTACTGATCCCACATTTATTTACGTTTCTACTGTATGAGTAGGTATGTGTCTAGAAAGCAAATTCCAGGAAAGCAGGCACTTGGTTCACTTCTATGTCACCGGCACCTAAAACAATATCCAGCTCATGGCAGGTATTCAAGAAATATTTATTGACTGTTAAATAGATAATGTATTTCTAAGCAATATAAGGGTTATTTCAAATTTTTGACTGCTTATAAATTGCCCATAATGTCCATATTCCTCTGCAACTTGATTTTCTCGCTCAGTCCTTGCTGATCATGTAACTCCACTTCACTAACATGCAGCATTCGAGTATAAGACTGTATACCACAATGTAGGTATTGGTACTTCTAATGGTGAATGTTTAGTTGTTTCCAACATCCCCAGCCATTTTTCATTTTTATTTTGAGACAGGGTCTTGCAAAGTTACTGAGGGTGGCCTTGAACTTACAATCCTCCTGCCTCAGCTCCTGAGTTGCTGGGATCACAGGCATGCACCACTGTGTCCAGCTAGTTGTTTCCAGTTTTTAATGTCTTAAGTTAGGTACATTGAACATTCTGATAGCACCTTCTTATTAAATTGACTAAAGAGTTTCTCTACAACAAACACCAGGGGAGAAAGTAGAAAGGGTCTGGCTCCCACCTCTGCTAAATCTCTGCTCCTGCTGTTTCTCTGCTGAGTGAATGGAGACATAAGTGGTGCCCACCTTCTGAGCATCAGCTTCCTCACAAGTGAAATAAGCCTGTTGGCCAACTGGTCTTTCCAATGGGTTTGTGTATCTTTAGCTCTGTTGGATATTTCCCAACTGCCCTCACTGAATTGATCCTTTTTAAAATATTTAAATGTAACAATTATATACAGAAGGTAATTATGAAATTCTGACTTTTAACAATTATGCTATGCTTGGTGCCTATATATCAACTCTAAGTTTATCAAAGAGTGAGATAGTATTTAGGAAAGGGCTACAGATGTCTTTTATGTAATCTTCCTGTATTTTTCTAAATTAGTTTGGTTCCATGGCCCTTTTCTTATAGATAATAGAAGTTTCTTTTCAAACATGGTATGAGAGCTGGGCATGGTGGCACACACTTATAATCCCAGAGGCTCGTGAGGCTGAACAGGAAGATCGCAAGTTCAAAGCCAACCTCAGCAACTTAGCAAGGCCCTAAGCAACTTAGTGAGACCCTGTCTCAAAATAAAATATAGAAAAGGTCTAGGGATGTGGTTCAGTGGTTAAGTACCCATAGGTTCAATCCCTGATTAATACATACATACATACATACATACACACACACATACACATACACATACATATATATGTATGTATGTTATGGGAAGGCCCATCTTCCTGACCTTTGGGGTCTGTGAAGACTCACCTCATCCAAACAGTTTGAGGAAGAGTCATTAGTTCTGTATGGTCAATATGGGATCCTAATTGTTCAAGCCTGTATGATCCACTCAAAAGCAAGCTGTCCTGCTTACAGCACCCATGCCACTGTGACCAGATGGGCCAACCATTGTCCTGCCAAACCCACCAGAGGTCCTGGTATGTCCTTGGACACAGTGTGGGAATGGGGCTCAGGTCTCTTCTCCCTCTTTGCTCTAGAATATCCTCACTCTCCCAGCTGGAGGAGAGAGTACTAACCCGTTCCCTCTCCTCAAATCCTACCTTAGTTGCTCACCTTCTGGGACAATATTACTCTATCCACTTGAAGAGCTTGGTCTCCCGCTCTCTCTCTCTAATGAATCAACAGCAGAAAATAATAACAAGGTTACATCAGATACGTGGCTACCTTTATTTCTAGAGGTTTTAATTGTTTTTATTTTTATCAGCTTTTATTTACACTGTAAAGACTATATTCAAGTAGCATATTTAAATTTTGTAGATCAAACCACAGCTATCTTGTTGATTTTATGTTTTCCAAAGATATTTAATAGATTTTCCAAAGTTAAATTAATATGTTCTACCAAAAAAAATTCATTATCTGGCAAAGGCAAGTTGGATAAGTAACTTCCACCTGCAGCTGTCTGCGGTAGAATGTTGTGACTGACTCCCTGTGGCACACAATGATTGGATGACATTAGTCTTGCACACTTTGAGTGGATCTAGGTTATTATTTAAAGAGACATTCATTCTCTCAAATGTTTTCTTTTCCTTTTGGGGGATATGATTTATAGGCTGATTTTTGCCAAGAGTTAAGATCTCATGTTCCATCTTTACTCCAAAAATTTCAAGCAAGCTGGCAAGTCCTGTTGCCTTCCTCTTCTTGCTCTATGGTGGGAAGCTTTTCCACTACCTAAACAAGGATGATCTCAGCACTGAACATGGGTCAAACATTAAAGCTAAGTGCTTCACATACTTTTTCCATACCAGAGTCACCCTATCTGATCAGCACTACTAAGCCCATTTCATAGGTAAGGAAATTGAGACTTGGTATGTAAAATTGCTTGGCCAACAATGTAAACACCTCCTCAATGCCAAAGCAGGACCTGAACCACATATCTGACTCCAAAACTTCTATGGTGTGAATGTGTGAGCCATCCCAAAATCATATGCTGAAATCTAAATCATAAATGTGATGGTGCTAAGAGATGAGTTCTTTGGGAGGTGACTAAGTCAAGAGGACAGAGTCCTCATAAATGAGATTAGTGCCCTTGTTAAAGAAACCCAGGCACCTGGCAGATACCAAATCTGCTGATGCTTTGATCCTCCCAGCTTCCCGTTCCATGAAAGATAAACTGGTTTTCAGCCAGCTGGTCTATGATATTTTGTTATAGCAGCCTGTACAGATTAAAACAAAATCCAGTTCTCTAAATTCAATAGCCTGCACATGGGAGGCATCTGGGGAGTTGGTAAAGCCTGCCAGTGTCCAAGCCCCACCTCTAGAGAATCTGATTTAATTGGCCCAGGAATGAAGCCTAAGCAAACAATAGAGCAGAAGCAGCAGGAGCAGTGATTTCCAAAATATAAGAGTGTGTTCTTTTCAAATTAGTTTAAATGACAAGAAAATATGTAATTCATGAAGGTGGTCCTTAAATCTGGGTGACTAAGGTGCCTGGGATTTTGCAGTTTCCATACAGCTATTCAGCTCAGCCTTTGCTGGCGACGGTCAGCAGTGTCTGTTGCAGAAGACCACCAGGGGAAGGCCTAAAACAGCAAGGACTCAGTAGAAAGTATGAGTTTTAGTAATTTTCAGGCAGCTGTAAAGACCCTACTGCTGCACTTGCCTCCGCAGCTAATGGATTTCTTAATTTTTTTGTTGTTGTTTTCTTTTTTTTTTTTTCCTGGTGGATTTGCCCTGCTCAAGGCCTTTAGTCTCTGATCTCACAGGAAGATGGATTTAAACCCCACCCTGACTGCAGCTCTTACCTCAGAGCAGGTAGAGGTTTCATCTAGCACCTGCCCAAGTAGAAATGTCTTAGGAGGTTAGAAGACTGTGTTACACCTTGCTAGAGAAGAAAGCCACCTCCACAAGCCCCATCTCCAAAGTGGAACCAGGGCTAGCAGGTGATGAGTAGGCGTTGACCATCCAGGGAGCATGTGCCAAAGACAGGGACAGAAAGAACAAGGATGGGTTACAGTTCCAGGGAGGGCAGCCAAACTTCCTGGATGCCTGGGTCTTCCTCACTTTTAAATCAGATAGTCCCTGGGCTGGAGCAGTGGCTCAGCTGGGGAGTTCTTGCCTGGCATGCACAAGGACCCAGGTACAAACCCCAGCACTATATACACAACTAAGTGTCAGAAAGACCAAAAAAATGATAAAATTGATTTTTTTAAAAAACAAAACCCCCAAAAAACTGACAGTCCCACATCTTAGGATGCCCCTTAGCTCTGGGTTATCAGAGATGATGGATCACAGTGGTTCCAGATAACCATGTAGAATGGGGAGGGAGTGGTTCACAGGGCATCACAGAGGCTGAAAGCCTCTCCTGCCCCTGTACACCTGTTTAAGCCCCTTTCCAGGGTCTGGGTCTGATGTCTTCCTCTCTATGCACTCTCTGACATTTCTAGAATATATTCTGTAGCAGCTTCCTTTAAAAAGTGAACAGACTGTTAAAGTTTTTTTAGAAGTTTTCCATTACTGAATGGCTATATTCTTTCCTCCTACTTTTCTGATAAGTTACGTGGATTTAATCAAAATGGTGGAGGTGCTGGGCTATTGTCTTCTATCCTGCCATGGTGCAGAACCTGGAGGTGTTCTGAATGTCAGACCTGTGTCTCCCTACCATCCCTGGAAGTTTTCTAAGATCCTTTTCTTTGTGCCTGGTATTCTGAAGTGTCCCACTGAAGTGCCTTGAGGTGGCTCTTTTATCATTGACTGGCTGGGCCTTTGGTGTGACCTTGCAGTGTGGAGACTTGGGGCCTTCAACCCTGGAACACTTTACAGAATTTTTTTTTCTTTGCTCTTTTTTTCTATTCTCCAATATTTCTGTTCTTCCCTTTTAGAATCCAGTACTAAGCTTCATAAATCGATCCTTTCATTCACCTCGCCCCCCAACACCTTAAATTTTCTAAGTTCTGCTTTCCAGAAATTCCTTAACTTCTCCTTCCAACTCTTCTAGTGCATTTAATTCAGCTATAATATTCTTAACTTTCAAGAGTCCTTGTCTGTGCTGTTCATTTCCCACACTCTTAACAGCTTCTCATATCTTTCTGAGAAAAATAATGTTTAGATTATTTTTAAATTTCTTCACCTCTTACATTTTTTAATTTCTTAGGATTTTACTTTGTGTTTGCTTACTTGCACCTCTTCCTTTCATACTCAAAGATGTCCTCGTAAACTATGAGATCCATGGCCATTTACTTACATTAATGATGAGGCAGGCTAACAGCTCTGTGTGCATGGGGGCTGCTGGAGGAGGAGACTCATTCAGTGGTGGATACTAGTTCAGCATGATTAGGCAGTGAATTCCTAATCATGTAACAAATTACCACAAATTTAGTGATTTAAAGCAATACTAACTTATCATCTAACAGTTTTGGAGGACCCAAGTCCTGTAGGCTCCCAGGGTGGAATCCATTCTCTGCCTTTCCCAACTTCTAGAGGCTGCAGCACTCCTGAGCTTGTGGCTTCTTCAATCATCTTAAAGCCAACAGTTTAGTCTCCTCAAGTCTCTTGCTCGCTAGCACTCTCTCTCTCTCTCTCTCTCTCTCTCTCTGTCCTCTCTTCCCTCCCTCCCCCTCCCACACGGAAGCTTCTTTCATTATGTCTCCATTCTGACTGACCTCCTGCCTCTTTCCCTAAGGACCCCTGTGATACACTGTATCCCCAGATAATCATGGAATTCTCCTCATCTCAAATCCTGAATCATGTCTGCAAAATTCCTCTTTCCACATGAGGATTAGGCAATGGATTTCTTTAAGGGGCCATTATTCTTCCTACCACAGGCAAAGACTAGTCATTTCTCATTGGACCTCCAATGGCAAAATATAAAGATTTTCCTGTTGTTGTTGTTGTCTTCAAAGTAACTTCCTGTATTGCCTAGGGAATAGAATCCTGGCTTTTGGTTTCCTGGCTGTAAGGGGAGTTGGTGATTCATCTACCCAAAAACAAAGTATAATCAAATTTTCAACCTCTGACCTGCCTCCTAAGCGCTAAGACCTGAGGTCTTTGTCTCCTACTTCTATCCTATTCTTTTTCTTCAAAGAATGCAGGTAATCTTATTAAACATCAATATAATTTTTATTACTCTCTTCCTTTAAAACCCTTTAATGACTTTTCTCTGCCCTTATGATTAATTTCAAACTCCTTACGTAGGTTATAGGTCCCTAAATGGTTAGGCCTCTATTTGCCTCTCCAGCCTGTGAAAATTCTCCAGGAATCCTTTGCTTCCCCTATTACAGCAGGTTTTAGGAATTTTTGTTGCCTATTTACTTCTCTGAATGGCCTGACACCACCCCTACCCCAGCAGACTGGAAGATCCACAAAGGCAGAAACTAAATCTGTCTTCATTCATTTATTCATTCACCCAATGATTTTTTTTTTTAAGAGAGGGACAGTGAGAGAGAGAAAGAGAGAATCAATTTTATTTGGTTTTTCTTGTGACCTTCATTGCTCTGACACTCCATTGTGTACGTGGTGCTAGGGTACAAAACTGCATCCTGGAGCATGCCAGCCAAGCACTGTAACCACTGAGCCATCATTCCAGCCACGACTCAGTGATTTTTTTCCTTATTTTTTATTGGTGCATTATAGTTGTACATAATGATGGGATGTGTTGTCACATATTCATAGATTCACACAATACAGCAATACAATTTAGTCAGTACTCCCCCCTCACCCGCCTACCTCCCTCTTCCTATTCCCAGAATCCTTGCCTCTCTTTCTTGGTCTTATATTTTTCCTAAAGTATCTAAGTACAGTGAAATAATTCTTATACCTATGAAGAACATGTTTTATATACATGACTAATGTGCACACAGTGACATACTTATAAATGCTTGGAGTGTACCTTGCTTTAATTCAGTTCCAACATTTCCCCTTCTCCTTCCCTCCTATTATCCCTTGTTATTTTTAGATATAATTGACAATACGATTAAACATTTACATTTTTCTAAAAGCAAGCAGAATAGCTTATTCAAATGTCTTATGCAGTATCTGGCAACTGTACCTCATAAATATTGATATATTGCATTTTTCCTACAATTCACTTTTCACTATTTTTTCTTTTTTTAATTTTTATTAAGGTGTTGAGTTCTCAATGAATCTTAAATGCATATGAAGTAACAATATGATATACATTTGGTCTTAAATCATGGTTTCCCCCATAATGCCCACTCCCCTGTCTCTTGATTCTTCTATATTATACCCCTGTAAGAGAGAGAAATGTATGTGTGTGTGTGTGTGTGTGTATGTGTATAGTTGTAAATTTTCCAAATTAAATGATGATATAAGTATCATTTGACTTCATAGGGGGTTGATGCATAGGCTACATTGTAGATTGTCCCTAGATCCCTCCCTATCATCCCTACCTCTCCCATTCGCTTCCTCTCCCTTCCTCTCTCCCCCATCTACATGTTTATGGTTCCCCTAGATTATGTGTTCCCCTAATAATGTGTCTATTACATGAGTTTGACTACCTTTCTCCCAAGACTGGATTTAGCTCCAGTCTCCACAAATGAGGGAAAACATTCAGTCCTTGACTCTCTGGATTTGGCTAACTTCACTCAGCATGATTTCTTGCATTGCCATCCATTTACCTTCAAAGGCTGAAATATCATTGTTTCTAATTGCTGACTAGAAAAAATATATATATACACACACATACATACATATGTATATATATATGACTAGAATATATATATATACATATATATATATATTCACACACACACACACACACACACACACCAGAGCTTTTGGATCCATTCATCCAATGAGGGGCATCTGGGTTGGTTCCATAATTTAGCTATTGTATATTGAGCTGCTATGAACATTGATTTTGCTGTGTCACTGTAAATGTGCTGATTCTAACTCCTCTGGGAAAATACCCAGAAGAGGGATAGCTGGGTCATCTGGTAGATCCAACCTTAATTTTTTTAGGAGTCTCCACACTGCTTTCCAGTGTGGCTGGACCAGTCTGCATTTCCACCAACAGTGTGCTAGTGTTCCTATCTCCCCACAACCCCTCCAGCATTTGTTATTGTTTGTATTCTTCATCTTTAGCAATCTGACTGGAGTGAGGTAGAATCTTAAGGTAGTTTTTTTGTTCGGTTGGTTGGTTTTTTTGTTTTTTTTTCATTTCTCTGATTACCAGTGATTTAAAATACTTTCTCATGTATTCGTTGGCTTGCTTAATTTCTTCTGTTGAGAAGTTTCTGTTTAGCTCTGGCCCATTTATTGATTGGATTGTTTGTGTTTTTGTTATTGAGTTATTTTAGTTCTTTGTAAATTTTGGATATTAGTCTCCTGTCAGAGGGATCACAGGCCATGATGATCTCCCATTCTGTAGGTTTGACTATTTTGACTATTTCCTTGGCTGTACATAAACTTTTAGTTTAATGGCATCCCACTCATTGATTTTTTTTTTTTTTACTTTGATTCTTTCACTTTAGGAGTCTTGTTGAGGAAGTCATTGCCAATTCCCATTGCTGGAGTGTTGGTCCTAATTTTTCTTCTAGCAGTTGTATAGTAGCTGGTTTAATTCCTAATTCCTTGATCCATTTAGATTTGATTATTTTGCAAGGTGAGAGATAAGGATGCAATTTCAATTTTCTATAAGTGTCTGTCCAGTTTGTCCAGCCCATTTGTTGAATAGGCTGTCTCTCCTCCATGTTATATTTTGACCCCCTTTATCAAGATCAAATGTTTAAAGATTTGTGGGTTTGTTTCAGAGGAGTCTTCTATTCCATTGGTCTTCATTCCTATTTTGATACCAGTACCATGTTGCCATGTTGTTATTTTTTGTTGTTGTTGTTGTTTTTCTCTTTTCTTTTTTTTTTTTTTTTTTTTTTTTTTTTTTTTTTTTTTTTTTTTTTTTTTTTTTTTTTTTTTTTTTTTTTTTTTTTTTTTTTTTTTGCTTTACCATGTTGTTTTTAATACTACAGCTCTATAGTATAATTTTAGATTTTATATTGCAAAACCACTTGTTTCCTCTTTCTTGCTCAGTAATGTTTTGGCTGTTCTGGGTTTTTTGTTGTTCCATACGAATTTGAGAATTGCTTTTTCTGTATCTGCAAAGAATGACATTGGAATCTTGATGGGGATGCATTGAATCTGCATAGTGCTTTTGGCAGAATGGCCATTTTAATTATATTAATTCTGCCTAACCAAGAGCATGGATCTGCAATTTCTGTTTTCAGTGTTTGATAATTTTCTTTGTAGAGGCCTTTTACTTCTCTTGTTAGATTAATTCCCAAGTATTTTATTCTTTTAGAGGATATTGTGAATGGGACCAATTTCCTGATTTCTTCATCTGCCCTATTCATCCATAAATGAATAGGAAAGCTATTCATTTATGGATGTTTATCTTGTAGCCTTCTACTTTGCTAAATCTGTTTATTAGCTCTACCTGGTGGAGTTTTTTTTTTATCTTCCAGACATAGGATCATGCCATTAGCAAAAAGGGGTAGTTTGACTTCCTCCCTTCTTATTCTTATCCCTTTGATTTCCTTCTCTTACTGATTGCTCCAGCCAGGATTTTGAGGACTATATTGAATAAAAGTGATGCAAGTGGGCAGCCTTGTCTTGTTCCTGAGCTCAGTGAAAATACTTTCAACTTTTCTCCATTTAATATTATACTAGCTGAGGGTTTGGCATATATGGCTTTCACAAAGTTAAGTTCCTTTCATCCCTATTTTCTCTAGAGTTTTGAGCATAAATGGGTGCTGGATTTTATTGAAGGCCTTTTCCACATCTATTGAGATGATCATATGGTTTTTGTCCTTAATTCTGTTTAAGTGATGAATCACATTTATTGATTTGCGTAGGCTGAACCAGCCTTGCATACCTGGAATGAAGCCCACTTGATCATGATGAATTATGTTCTTGATGTGTTTTTTAATGCAGTTTGTGATAATTTTATTAAGAATTTTTGAATTGATGTTCATGAGGGATATTGGTCTGTAGTTTTCTGTTTTGTTTTGTTTTGTTTTTTGATGTGTCTTTGTTGGATTTTGGTATCAAAGTTATGGTTGCTTCATAAAAAGTGTTTGGGAGAGTTCCCTCTTTTTCCATTTCTTGGAATAGCTTGATTAGAAGAGGTGTTAGCTCTTCTTCAAAGGTGTGGTAAAACTCAATGGGAAATCCATCAGGTCCTAGGCTTTTCTTCTTTGGAAGACTTTTAATTGCTGCATGGATTTCAGTGCCTGTTGTTGGGCTGTTTAGGATTTCGATTTCATCCTGTGTCATTTTGGGGATATTGTATGTGTCTACAAATTTGTCCATCTCTTCCAAATTATCTGATGTAGAGGAGTATAGTTTTTCAAAATAGGTTCTGATAATCTTTTATTTCAGTGGGATTGGTGGTGATCATCCTATTTTCATTGGTGATTTTGTTGATATGCTTTGGTCAATTTTATTATTGGATCTGTCAATTTTATTTATGTTTTCGAGGAACCAGCCCTTTGTTTCATTGATTATTTTTAGGGTTTTTTTTGTTCTCAATTTCATTGATTTCAGCTTTGCTCTTGATTATTTCCTGTCTTCTGCTGGGTTTGGGATTAGATTGTTCTTCCTTTTGTAGAGATTTGAGGTGGAGCATAAGCTTATATTTCTGGGATCTCTCCTGGTTTTTAATTGGACACTCAGTGCTATAAATTTTCCCCTTAAGAATACTTTCATGCTATCCCAGAGGTTTCAATATGTTGTATCTTCATTCTCATTCTTTTCCAAGAATTCCTTAATTTCTGTTCTCAGGTCTTTTTGGATCCATTTTTCATTTAATACGGTGTTATTCAATCTCCATGTATATGTATGTTTTCTGTGATGATTTTTGCTATAAATTGCTAGGGTCATGCATCATGATCTGATAGGACACAGGAAATAAAATCTACTTTCTCATATTTGCTGAGATTTACTTTGTGAACTAGAATATGATCTATTTTGGAGAAGGATCCATGTGCTGCTGAGAAGAAGGTATACTCCACCATTTTGTAGTGTAATATTCTGTAAACGTCTGTTAGGTCTGTTTGATTTATGGTGTTGTTTAGACTAGAGAACTCTTTATTGTGTTTTTTTTTTTTACTTTGACAATCTGACTTTTGGTGATAGAGGAGTATTAAAGTCTCCCAGTACTATCAAATTGAAGTCCACAAGTGGTTTTATTTCTTGGAGTAATTTTTTCCACATAGTTGAGGGCATTGGTATTTGGAGAGTTTATATTTACTATACTTATATTTTCCTTTTCTATTGTTCCCTTTACTAGGAAGTAGTGGCCTTCTTTATCTCTTCTGATTAATTTATGTTTGAAGTTCACTTTGTTGGATATAAGAATTGTAACTCCAACTTGCTTTCTTGGGCCATATGTCTGGTAGATTATTTTCCATCCTTTCACCCTCAATCTGTGGGTGTCATTGGCTGTAAGGTGGGTTTCCTGTAAGCAGCATATTGTTGGGTTTTGTTTTTTGATCTAGTCTGCTAGTCTGTGTGCTTTGATTGGTTCATTGAGACCATTCACATTCAGTGTTAGAATCGTTATGTGGTTTCAGTTCATAGTCATTGTGTTTTATTAGTAAGTTCGGTGCTGTCTTGGTTGTCTATTGATAGTATGTACCTTTATTGAATTACTTCTGTCTGTGGATGTCAAGGAAAGTTTGATTGTTCTTCTATCTGGAGTTTATCTTTGAGGATTCTTTGTAATGCTGTTTTCTGTTTACAAATTTGCAAGTTTTATCTTATCATGAAAAGTTCTTATTTCCCCCTCAAATTTGAAGCTGAGTTTTGCTGGATATAGCATTCTTGGCTGCATGCTGTGTTCATTCAGATGTAGAAAGATATCCTTCCATGATCTTCTTGCTTCCAGGGTCTGAGCTGAAAAATCAGATGTGATTCTTATTGATTTGCCTCTGAATGTGATTTGGTGTTTCTCGCTTACATGTTTTAATACCCTTTCTTTGATTTCCCTGTTGTACATTTTGAATATGATGTGTCTTGGTGAGCTTCTCATTTGATTAGGCATATTTGGTGTCCTATAAACTTCCTGGATGAGCATATCTGACTCTATTTTCTTTTCTTTACTTTTTTTTAAAGAGAGAAGGACAAAGAGAGTGTGAGATAGAATCAATTTTTATTTAGTTTTTCACATGGCTTTCATTGCTCTGACACTTAGTTGTGTATGTGGGTTCTGAGGTTTGAATCCATGTACTCGTGCATGCTGGGCAAGCGCTGTAACCTCCTAGACACCGCTCCAGTCCCCTGACTCTGTTTTTATACGGGAAAAATTTTGTTTAACTATTTCATTGAGAATGTTCCTTATTCCATTCATTTCAATTTCTTCCTTTATCCCAATTACTCTTAGATTGTTTCTTCTTATTTCATCCCAGACATTTTGAAAATTCTGTTCATGTTTTGAGAGATTTTTTTTCCATCCGTTTTCTCAAACTTAGTCTGTCTTCATTGTCAGAAGTTCTTTCTTCAAGAGCTGAGGTTCTATTTTCTATAGAAGTTAGTCTATTATTAAATTCTTCCATGGCTCCTTTTATTATGTCATTGAGTGCATTTTAGCTCTGTTACTTCCTTTTTGAGTATGTCTATTTCTTTGATAATAGAGTTTTTCATCTCTTGATATTTCTCACTTAGTCCCTTTGTTATATCTTCTTTTAATTTCATTGTTCCTTTTAGTAATCATATCATTGATGATTTTTTTCAAGGTTTTCATCTCAGTCCCTATCTATAGCATCCTTCTGGGGGAGTTGTGGGTTTGAGGTGAACCTTTCTAGTCTAATTCTTCATTTTTGTAGAGCTTCTTCTGAATCTCTGAATTGAGATTCCCTGCAGGGAAGGCAGGCAGTTCTCCAGATCATTTTTCCTTGCAAGTCAAAGGGATGGATCAGCCAACACCTCTTTGATGATCACCCTGCTGACACTGCTTCTTCCTGGGTCCTCGTTGTGCTCTACCTTTTGGATACAGGCTCAAGACTGCAGATCTGAACCTGGGTTGTCCTGGGTGCCTGCCAAGCCAGAACCAGAAAATGCCTGGGCCAGGGGTTGGTCCAGGCAGGAATGTTCCTCTGGTCAGTCCTGTGCATGTGCTGGGGCCTGGACCAGAAAAGGTCTGGGCCAGTCCTTCAGCTAAGCAGGGGCTGCTCCAGGTGGGGGACTTACCTGGGGGTGTTCTGAGTAACTTCCTGCAGAGACCAAATGAAGCCAGGACTGACACATGGAGTGTTGGGTAGGTAGGGGCTGTTCTGGAAGGGCGTCTTACCAGTGGTGTCCTGAGCATGTGCCAGTTGGGACCAAAAGAGGCCCTGACCAACATGTGGGGCATTGGGTAGGTGGGGGCTGCTCTGAATAGTGAGGATCCTCCTCTGGTTGGTCCCAGGTGGGAGATGCTCCAGATGGGGTTCTCTGGTGGTATCCTGAGTGCATGCTAGCCACAACCCCCACCGAACGATTCTTAAACTTGAAAGGGCATCAGCCCAACCAGATCATGGTTTCTGATTTAAGAGGTCTAAGGTAAGGTCCAAGAATTTGTATTTCTAATAAGTTCCTTGTTGTTACTGATGGTCCAGGAACCACAATTCGAGAGCCATCAATTTAATGAATATTTGTACAGCATTGCCTTATTCAGATCTATATCCCCAGCAGCTAGCATAGTATCTAACATGGTAGGGCCTCAGTAAATAGTGACCATTATTATTAATAAAAGGAGTTGAACATGGAATCAGGAAGAAGAGATGCTGTTGAAACTTTTCCTGTTTCTTAAATAGTAAATACAATATCTATGCTACTAGATAATTCTGAACCACTAAAATGCATGTTATCATATTTTAAAGAAATACATTCTATAATCTTTAATCCAGGATAATGCAAGTGCCAAAAGGAAACATTGGCATTCAGGGAAACCTGTTATGACTCTAGATATTATGGTCTCCTGATAAAAGGAGCGCATCACTTTAGGCTCAAGATACATATAATATCTTAGATATAAGTTTAGAACTTGCCTAAGAATACAAATTTCATTAATAAAAGAGTCATCAAGGCAAAAATAAATATTCAAATACAGGGATACTAATAAAGTGATTTGGACCTTATGAGTCACCGTAATCACAAAATAAGAAATGGTGTAGATGAGAGACTACATGATTAGTAGTTTCATTGCAAAAGAGGAACAAAATGAAGAGCATTTACAATAATAGTAAATGTCACAGGAAATATACACAGCAAGTCAAAGAATGGATTTTTGCATATAAACCCAGTCCTTCCTCCTGTATCAACCCTAATTAAGATTACAACATAATATTTATTTGTTCCAAATATTGGTCCCAGTAAAAATGAAAGAAACATTATCTTCATTGTCTTTTGGAAGTTCATTTGCCAATCCTGAGACTGCACTATATTTCAGCTTGGTTTAAAATGACTCAGAGGGGCACTGAAAATGTTTGAGGAATGGAAAGTTTTCTTTGTAGTATGAAAAAAATTATCTTCAGTAAAGCATTTCTAACTTTATGCTTTCTAAGAACATTTCTTAGTTTCTCAAGCAGTCTTATCCTATTCAAAACTCATCAATAGGGGCTGGGGCGGTGGCTTGGCAGTTACAGTCCTTGCCTGGCATGCACAAGGACATGGATTCAAACCCTAGCACCATGTACACAATAAAGTGTCATAGCAACAAAACCACATGAAAAACTAAATAAAAATTATCTCTCTCTCACTCTCTCTCACTGTCCTTCTCTCTTAAACAAATAAAAAAAGTAATTGACAAGAGAGCAGATGGTCTCTATTACCACAATAATAACTTCTACCATTATACAGCTTTCACACAAGCAGGTGATGAGGCCAAGAAACTTTGTCTTTTTCTCGGTTAAGTCAGCCTAGCACGTTCTAGTTGCCTAACTAATATTTTGCCAGATAGATGGATAGACTGAAGGATGACTGGATACATGGGTGAACAAATGAATTATATGTAAATACTTAACTTTCTGTTTAAGATTTTTTCTTGAGCAAAACATGTTCATTATGTTATAGAAATTATAAAATATGGGTATTTAAAAGGAAAATCATCTTTAATTAGGTACCCAAGCTTAAGCTATCTAACATGTTAACACAAATTTTTATTAAAAATTCTTATGTGCATACTTTTATGATACTGGAATCACAGTATACCAACTCTTTAGTTGCCTGACTATTCATATAATTTGTGACTCTCTTTCAATATTAATGTGGTTCCTTACCACCACTTTTGAATAGCTGCATAAAAGTAGCAGAGACATCACAATTTGAATGTTTTCTACATTTCAATTTCAGAGTCACATTCAATAAATACAGTGACATTATTCTCTGTGCTTTAACATCACAAGACTGGATTTGTTGAAAATATTTTTGGATAGATTCAGAAAGTAATTATTTCTAATAACTTGAACCCTGCTTTAATGAAGAAAAGTAATTTGTATCAATTCTGTATAAATCAAGTCCTTTGCAATGTTTGAGGTTATTTTAAATTTTTTCTTGTGACTAGTTTAATTATGCTGCCTTATTTGCAATTTAGCATCAAATTCCCTTCTTCATGAAACACAAAGAATCCACACTCTAATAGGATTATTGTAAAAGCATATCAGGTGAGTGTGATTTAGTGGAGCTTTTCAGACAAGTTATAAAACCATGGTAGCTGGAAAGGGGACCTTCTTCTTTCCCTTTAATGTTTGAGTGGGTACAGATAACTAGCAACCTCCCCCCTTCCTGCCTGACTTCTGAATAGTGGTAAAGTCCCCAAAGCACTCTTCTCCCTGTCCTGGGAAAAGTGAGTGAGGGGACAGACTTAGCACTGTTAGTTCAATAACAAGTTTGGTCCCCATTGTTTTGAGAGCTGTATGGTTTTTGTATGTCATCTCATTTGATTCAAGAAATATCAATTATGTCAATTTAACAAGCACATACTGAACATTTTCTAAATGTCAGGCACTGTGCTAGATTTGGAGACTATAAAACTTAATTAAGATTCACTTAGTCCTTGCTTTCAAAGATGCCAGTCTCCTGGGAAAGACAAGAACTGCAAAAGCATTCCTTCATTGTGTGAGTGTCTTAGTTAAGATTTGGTTTGCAAGTAAAAAAAAACAAAACAAAACAAAAAAAAACCCTGTCTAACCTAGCTTCACCAAAAAGGTAAATTTATTATAGAGCTTTCTGAACCTCTCATAAAACCAAGAAAGAATGCACCCAAGCCCTAGAGAGAGTGTGCAGCCAGGTACTGAAAGGCCATTAAGAATTTCCCTTCTATGTATTACCTCATTGTTCTCTTTGCAAGCCTAGAGAAACTGGCCAGTTATGAATCTGGGATTATAGTACCCCAACTCTTTAGGTACCTGACTATTCATTATATATATTTATATTTACATACATATATATATATACATACATACATGTTATATATATATATATATATATATATATATATATATATATATATATAGTCACATTTCCACGGTGGCAAAATTATCTACCAACTGTTCAGCCCAGCAGAGAGTTCCATCCCTCATAATTGAAATTCCTATGGAAGAATGTTAATTGTCCAAGCTTGGTTCAGGTGCACTCCTGATCCAGTCACCTAGGGCCAGCATCACATTATAGAGGCAAGATGGGTGCTGGGAAGAGTCCAAAAGGTTTCCACTATGTTGAGAAATTATACAAGTGTTATTAACATGTTGAAGGAGCCCACTTACCCTTCTATGTTCAAGGCGCTATGAAAGAGGAAAAGATGAATAACATGGGGCAGAGCTTGCAGTATGCACTATCGCAGATACATCATGCTCTGTGAGCGCATTGGAAGGTGGAATTAATACCAGTAGGATTCTGAAATTCAGTCTTGAAATGAGTCTTTTAACAAGTGGAGTTGGATGGGTAGGTAGAAGTCATTCTAATTAATGGTAATAAATAGACTGAATCAATGACAGCACATGTCAAGGGACATGTGGAGACAAACGGACACAGACAAACCTGGAGAGATGGACTGGCACAGGTCAGAAAGGCCTTGTGAGCTGTGGTAGTAGAAGGTCCCTAGCAGTCCTGTAGCAGGAAATACCATCAGATCTGCATTTTAGAAACATAGTGTTACCACCTTTGGGAAGAATGGACAGAAGTGGGGACTGGTTTCAAAGATGGTAGTTTAATAATTAGAGTAAAGAGAGCGATGAGGGGGTAGGGCCAGGGCAGAAGCAGAGGGAATAATGAGAAGATTAAGAACAAGGAAGAGCAGCTTCAGAGGGTCTTTCATCCATCTGGTTCCAGGATTGAGTTCTGCAGATGGCCTCTGGAAGCTCTTTGCCAAAAAAGGAGGTGCTGACTTTGTGCATCTCTCAGAAAGACGGAAATGACCCTTCCGTGGCTGGCTGGCTGTGGGTCTGAATCCTGATGACATTTCCAGACCCTCACATCACCCCCTGCTGAAATTTTTTCTCATACATGAAAAAAGTCCTGCCACAACAGGGTCCTGTAGAGAAGGAATGTTGACATCAGACCAGGGGAAAAAAGCAGCAGATAAAGATTACCTTTTTAAAAAGCTTGCTGCAAATTTCAGTAGATGAGAAATGTGTATCTGCAATTCATTGAAGGCAATGAGTAGTCTGTTCTTGAGTTACCATGGCAACTGCTCAATTAAGTAAAAAAAATGAAGGAATAAATGTACTATAGTTGCTCTTGAGCTTAACATTCTTTTAAAAAAATAAAAAGAAAGTAATACATTCAGTGGATTATTTTTCCCAAGGCTTTCCTAAGACGTTGTGTTTCTTCTCTCTGCCTTTTAACCAGCAAGCCTCATTCACCCGCTTTGTGCAGAGCTGAATGCTAGAGTTGTCATTTATGGTTAGGTGCACATGAGCCTCAGATTTCACCTCAGAATGCTCTTTGATAACATTTGCTTACATTGAATTTTAAGGTGGTGGAGGAGCCTACTCAAAAGAGTAGGTGGCATTTTGAACCCAAACCCATGTTATATTTTTATATATTTTATTAAGGAATTGAGTTATTATTCAATCATAAATGCATTTAAAGTAACAATATGATGCACATATACACTTAAACCAGAATTACCCCTTAGATCCCTCCCTATTCTTCCTCCCTCTCCGCTCCCTCACCTACTCTATCCCCCCTACCACTACATATTTATGGTTACCCCAGATTATGCATTACTATGCCTTTGTTGGGTCACACAGGCCTGCCAACCCCATGTTATACAGGAGATATGACTTTTCTGAAGACATGAACAAAATAGTTCCTGCCTTGACATAGTAAGAAACAAAGGATGTAATAACACTGCCTTACATTTGGACAAGAATTGACTGTTTACAAAACAGTTTGGATGGTCCCATATCCTCTTAGCAACCACACTCTGGAGTGGCCATTGTTCTCTCCAGTTAGAACAAAACCTCCAGTCTCTGCTCTGCACAGAATCTATGGTGATTTTCATAAAAATGTCACATTTCAGAATTCGGCCCTCCAATGCCTTTCTGATTTTCTTGGGATAGAACCTGAACCCCTCTCCATGACCCACAAGGCTCTGATGGGCACCTTGCACACCCTCCTTCAGCTCTGAGCCCAAGCCTCAAGCTTGCCTCAGCTTCTCCAAGCTGGGAGCGGCTCCTGCTTTGGGCCTTGGCATCAGCTAAGTGCTGTCCCTGGGACATTCTTGTCTTCACCCACCACCCACTCTCCTCTTCTTCCCCACTTGGCCAACAGAGTCCACTCCCCAACCCTGATCCAGATCAGAGCTCCTGTTTTAATTTTCCTAGAACCTTTTAATATATGTGCATATTCATTTTAATATATATTTACTTATGCTTAATATCAGTCTTTTCAAGCAAGCACCAAACACAGTAAGGACTGGGACCATATCCTTTTGCCTAGTGTTGTGCCCACAGCCTAGGCACAGTTCCTGACAGAGTGCACCCTTGGTGTTGAATACTCACTCACATTGCCAAGAGCACACAGAAAATTGGCTCCAAACCCAGAACTTTTCCTAACATTGCATTGCAACTAGTAGTCATGAAAATATCCTCCATCATGTAAAGCACCAAATGAATATTAGACATTGGAATTTCAAAAAAATACAATGGTTTCTGTGGGATGATATTACCTTGGATATGAACATGCAACATATAGTAACTCCTACAATATGTATTAACATACACTTGCATAGAAAGTAGCATCACATTTCCTCCTTTATTCATTTATGGATAGGGCAAAGTACATCAAATCTCTAGAGTTCCATCTCATGGGTTAAGGATCAGCTCTTCCACCTGCCAACAATGTGATGCTGGACCCCCACCTCCAGCGCCTGCTTCCTTCCTTGTAAAGTGGAGGCTCCTTTTTCCTTCTCCACAAGTTTTCTGTGAACATATTTATTACCCATGAGAAGCCATCTTTCCACCTCTTAGACCTTTATTTTATCCAGAGCCTGCTGCTCAGTAATGAGTAGAATAAGAGCAGGGAAAACACCCTGGGTACCCAAGGTTGATGACTCATAAATGTGATTTTGTGAAACAGATGTTCAAAGGTAAAAATGGTTTGCTACAAAATATAATTATTTGATAGTTCCTAATTCACAATGATAATTCCATACCTGATGTTTTTCTAAAAATAATTACAAATGTGTCAACTCTATGGCTTAATCTCCTCCATATTTACTCTCTGCAGGGCTATTAATTCTTTTATTTTAATACAAATACAGAGAACACATGAAGAGGCATTGATGAAAAGGACTGATTCCAGCCTTTAGGAAGTTCCCATTACTCTTCAAAGTTTGGTGTCTAGCATATAATTATAACATAGTTGTTATAATTATAGTATTAGTTAATATCAATCAACATAATAAGATATAGGCTCTAGATTATGATTTCCAACCTATTTTAATGCACTTGTATCAATGAAATATTTGTAGAATTGAATTAAGACTCAATAGGTTAATTTTCTCACTTTTCAGTGAAGAATAATAAAGCCTATGTTGTGCTATTATCAAGAGATAATAAAAGAGCAATGACAGCATCTATTGTAGGACTTGGCAGCAACCCTTGAGCACCTACTATATGCAAGGAAAAACAAGGCAAAATATATTGGAGGCACAGGACTAGAATATGCATAAGTATAAACAACTTTGAATAGAAAATAATTTTTTGACAAATAGTTTAGTCTCTATGTGGGATTCCAATGCAGTGTTTCAATTTGCAAGAGAAATGTACATTATGGACACAAATACAATATAACCACTATGATTTGTCTTCATGATTTTGAATTTTCTTATTTTAAAGGCATACACATTAACATATGCATATTTATAAATACACTCATGTGTGTGCGTGTGCGTGCACGCGTGTGTGTGTGTGTGTGTGTGTGTGTGTGTGTGTTAATACCCAAAAGTCTTGTTGGACTCACAGTTTGGGAGGCGCTAGTTCATTTCCAATTGTCCCCATTGCTGTGTACCTGGAGAGGCAGCACATCCTGGCAGGAGCACATGGTACGGCACAATCACCTGCATATGAGCCAGGGAGCAAAGAGAAGAAAAAGTTCAGAGTCCTACAGTCCCTTGCCAGGGCATGCTGCCAGTGACCTAAAGACCTTGCCCTGGAGCCTCATCTCCTGTAAGTTTCACCAGCTTCCAATAATGCCACCCTGAGGATCAAACCTTTAACACATAGGGCCTTGGGAGATACTCAAGCCCCCAAACTATATCAGACTACATTTCCTTTTTTTAATTTATTTTTATTAGTGCATTATAGTTTTACATAATGTTGGGATTAGTTATCACATATTCCTAAATGCACACAATTCAGCAATACAATTTGTTTGATATCCTCCCCCCCACATCCCTCTACCTCCCTCCTCCCATCCCCTGATCCCTTGCCTTTCTTCTGGGTCCTATATTGTTCCTAAAAAACCCAAATACAGTGACATAATTCTTACCTATCAAGAACATTTATATATATATATATATAGCTATAATATATACAATGACATTTATAACTGCTTGGAATGTACCTTGCTTTATCTTAGTTCCAACATTTCTCCTTCTCCTCCCTTCCTATCATCCCTTGTTATTCTTCACAATATTTGACAATGGGATTAAACATTTATGTTTTTGTACAGGTATGCAGCATAGCTTATTCAAATACCTTATGAAGTATCTTGCAACTGTATCTCATAATGTTAACATTTGGCATTTTTGTTCTATGGATCTAAACTATGAGTTTGTCTACTTTACTCCTGAGCTGGGGTTTAGGTCCAGCCTCCACAAATGAGGGACACCATTCGGCCCTTTACTCTCTGTTTGACTAACTTCACTCAGCATGATTTCTTCCAATGCCATACATTTACCTTCAAAGGCTGCAATATCATTGTTTCTAATAGTTGACTAGAACTCCATTGTAAATATATATACCAGAGCTTTTGGATCCATTCATCCAGGGAGGGGCATCTGGGTTGGTTCCATAATTTAGCTATTGTAAATTGAGCTGCTATAAACATGGATATTGCTGTGGCACTGTAATGTGCTGATTCTAACTCTTCTGGGAAAATACCCAGAAGAGGGATAGCTGGATTGTATGGTGGATCCAACCCTAATTTTTTGAGGAGTTTCCACACTGCTTTCCAGAACAGCTGGACCAGTCTGCATTCCATCAACAATGTACTAGTGTTCCTGTCTCCCCACAACCCCTCCAGCATTTGTTATTATTCGTCTTCTTCATCTTTGCCAGTCTGACTGGAGTAAGGTAAAATCTTAAGGTAGTTGGTTTTTTTTTTTTTTTTGGAACTGGGGGTCGAACCCAGGACATTGCGAATGCTGTGCAAGCGCTTTGCCACTGAGCTACATCCCAGCCCCTTAAGGTAGTTTTGATTTGCGTTTCTCAGATTATCAGTGATTTAGAACACTTTCTCATATATTCATTGACTTGCTCAATGTCCTCTATTGAGAAGTTTCTGTTTAGCTCTCTGGCCCATTTATTGATTGGATTGTTTGTATTTTTGTTATTGAGTTTTTTGAGTTCTATATAAATTTTGGATATTAGTCTCCTGTCAGAGGGATCACAGGCCATGACTCTCCCCCATTCTGTAGGTTGTCTGTTGACTTTTGACTATTTCCTTGGCTATACAGAAACTCTTTAGTTTAATAGCATCCCACTCATTGATTTTAGACTGTAATTCTTTCACTTTAGGATCCTTGTTTAGGAAGTCATTACCAACTCCCATATTCTGGAGTGTTGCTCCTAATTTTTCTTCTAGCAGATGTATGGTTGCTGGCTTAATTCCTAATTCCTGGATCTATTTAGAATTGATTTTTGTACACTGTGAGAGATAAGGATATAATTTCAATTTTCTGCAAGTGGCTGTCCAGTTTGTCCAGCACCATTTGTTGAATAGCCTGTCTCTCCTCTATGTTATATTTTGACCCCCCTTTGTCAAAGATCAGATGTTTAAAGATTTGGGGCTTTGTCTCAGAATCTTCTATTCTATTCCATTGGTCTTCATTCCTATTTTGATACCAATACCATGCTGTTTTTAATACCACAACCCAATAATATAGTTTTGGATCTGGTAATGCAAAACCACCTCTTTCATCATTCTTGCTTAGTAATGTTTTGGCTATTCTGGGTTTCTTATTGTTCCAAATGAATTTGAGAATTGCTTTTTCTGTATCTACAAAGAATGACATTGGAATCTTTACAGGGATTACATTGAACCTGTATATTGCTTTTGGCAGAATGTCCATTTTAATTATATTCTGCCTAACCAAGAGCATGGAACATCTTTCCATCTTCTCAGGTCTTCTGCAGTTTCTGATTTCAGTGTTCGATAATTTTCCTTGTAGAAGTCTTTTACTTCTCTTGTTAGATTAATTCCCAAGTATTTTATTCTTTTAGAGGATATTGTGAATGGGACCGATTTCCTAATTTCTTCTTCTTTCCTATTATTGTTGGAATATAGGAAAGCTATTGATTTATGGGTGTTGATCTTGTAACCTGCTACTTTACCAAATCTGTTTATAAGCTCTATCAGTTTTCCGGTGGAGTTTTTTAGATCTTCCAGATATAGGATAATGTCATCAGCAAAAAGGGATAGTCTCACTTCCTCTCTTCCTATTCTTATCCCTTTGATTTCTTCCCCCTGTCCAACTGCTCCAGCCAAGGTCTAGAGGACTATATTGAATAAAAGTGGTGAAAGTAGGCAGCCTTGTCTTGTTCCTGAGTTCAGTGGAAATGCTTTCAACCCTTCTCCATTTAGTACAGTACTACCTGAGGGTTTGGCATATATGACCTTTACAAAGTTAAAATAAATTCCTTTGATTCCTATTTTCTCTAGAGTTTTTAGCATAAATAGGTGCTGGATTTTATCAAAGGCCTTTTCTGCATCTATTGAGATGATCATATGGTTTATGTCCCTAATTCTGTTTAAGTGATGAATTACTTGTATTGATTTGTGTATGTTGAACCAGCCTTGCATGCCAGGAATGAAGCCCACTTGATCATAATGAATTATTTTCTTGATGTGTTTTTGAATGCAGTTTGCAAGAACCTTAACGATTTTTGCATTGATATTCATGAGGGATATTGGTCTGTAGTTTTCTTTTTTTGATGTGTCTTTGTTGAGTCTTGGTATCAGAGTTATGGTTGCTTCATAAAAAGTGTTTGGGAGAATTCCCTCTTTTTCAATTTCTTGGAAGCTTCATAAGGAGAAGTGTTAGCTGTTCTTCAAAGGTGTGGTAAAAACTCTGCAAAGAATCCATCAGGTCCTGGGCTTTTCTTCTTTGGAAGACTTTTATTCACTTTATAGATTTCGATGTTGTTATTGGGCTATTTAGGATTTCAATTTCATCCTGTGTCACTTTGAGGATGTTGTATATGTCTAGAAATTTGTCCATGTCATCCAGATTATCTGATGTAGAGGAGTATAATTTTTCAAAATAAGTTCTGATAATCTGTTTGATTTTAAGGAGGTCAGTGGTAATCACTCCCTTTTCATTGGGATTTTGTTGATTTGCTTTGATTCTCTCCTTCTTTTAGTTAGATTAGCTAAGAGTCTCTCAATTTTCTTTATTTTTTCAAAGAACCAGCTCTTTGTTTCATCAATTCTTTTTTTTTTGTTGTTCTCAATTTTATTGATTACATCTTTGATCTTAATTATTTCCTGTCTTCTGCTGGGTTTTGGATTAGACTGTTCTTCCTTTTGTAGAGATTTGAGTTGGAACATAAGCTTATCTCTTAGGGATCTCTCCTAATTCTTAATGTGGACAGTCAGTGCAATAAATTTTCCCCTTAAGAATGCTTTCATGGTGTCCCAGAAGTTTCAATATGTTGTGTCCTCATTCTCATTCTCTTCCAAGAATTCCTTAATTACTGTTCTCATGTCTTCTTGGATCCATTCTTCATTCAATAGGATGTTATTCAATCTCCACATATATGTATGTTTTGTGCCACGGTTTTCACTGTTAATTGTTAGGGACATGGCATCATGGTCTGATAGGATACATGGAATAATATCTACTTTTTTATATTTGCTGAGATTTCCTTTGTGAACTAGTATATGATCTATTTTGGAGAAGGATCCCTGTGCTGCTGAGAAGATGGTATACTCTGCTAATTTGGGGTGCAGTATTCTGTAGATGTCTGTTAAGTCTGTTTGATTTATGGTGTTGTTTAGACTGGAGATCTCTTTATTGTTTTTTTGCTTTGATGATCTATTGGTGATAAAGGAGTGTTAAAGTCTCCCAGTACTATTGTGTTGAGGTCCACATGTGGTTTTATATCTTGGAGTATTTTTCCACATAGTTGGGAGCATTGGTGTTTGGAGAGTATATATTTACTGTGGTTATTTCCTCCTGTTGTATTGTTCCCTTTACTAGGATGTAGTGGCCTTATCTCTTTTGATTAATTTATGTTTGAAATCCATTTTGTCAGATATAAGAATTGAAACTCCAGCTTGCTTTCTTGGGCCATATGTCTGGTAGATTTTTTTCCATCCTTTCACCTTCAATCTGTGGGTATCACTGGCTATAAGGTGGATTTCCTATAAGCAACATAGTGTTGGATTTTGTTTTTTGATCTAATCTGCTAGTCTGTGTCTTTTGATTGGTGCATTGAGATCATTTACATTTAGTGAATTGTTAGGTGGTTGTAGTTCATATTCATTGTGTTTTGTTAGTAAATTCTGTGCTGTCTTAGCTGTCTGTTGATAGCCTGTACCTTTATTGAATTTCCTCTGTTGTGGGTTTTGAGGAATATTAGCTTGTACTTGTATCTGGAAGTTATCTTTGAGAATTCTTTGTAATGCTGGCTTTCTGTTCATGAATGCTGCAAGTTTGTTCTTATCATGAGAAGTTCTTATTTCCCCCTCAAATCTGAAGCTGAGTTTTGCTGGATATAGCATTCTTGGCTGTGTGTTATGTTCATTCAGGCATTAAAAGATATCCTTCCAAGATCTTCTCACTTCCAGAGTTTGAACTGAAAAGTTATATGTGATTCTGATTAGTTTGCCTCAACATGATTTGGGGTTTCTCCCTTGCTGCTTTCAATATTCTTTCCTTGATTTCCCTGTTGTACATTTTGAATATGATGTGTCATGGTGAGCTTCTCATTTGATTAGGCGTATTGAGTGTCCTATAAACTTCCTGGATGATCATATCTGACTCTATTTTTATATGGGCAAAATTTTATTTAGCAATTTCCTTGAAAATATTCCTTATCCCATTTGTTTGTGTTTCAATTTCTTCCTATATGCCAATTACTCTTAAATTGTTTCTTCTCATTTCATTCCAGACAATTTTAAAATTCTGTTTGTGTTCTGTGAGTCTTTTTTCTTTTTTGGCATCCGTGCACTCTAGCCTGTCCTCATTGTCAGAAGTTCTTTCTTCAAGAGCTGAGGTTCTGTTTTTTGTAGAAGTTAGCCTATTATTAAATTCTTCCATGGTTCTTCTCATGTCATTGACTACAGATATTAGATCTGTTACTTCCTTTTTAAGTATGTCTATTTCTTTGATAATAGAGTTTTTCATCTCTTGATTTTTCTCACTTAGTCTCTTCATTATATCTTCTTTTAGTTCATTGTTCCTTTTAGTAATCAGATCATTGATAATATTTTCAAGGTTTTCATCTCAGCCCCTATCCATGGCATCCTTTTTGGGGGAGTTTTGAGTTTGAGGTGAACCTCTCCTTGTTTGATTCTTCATTTTGAGGAGCTTCCTGTGGATCTGTGAATTGAGTTTTCCTGAGGGGAAGGTAGGCAGTTCCTCATATGGTTTTTCCTAGCAAGTCAAATGGTCAGATGAGCTACCAACTCTTTGATGATCACCTTCTTCCAGATCCTGTTTCTGCCTGGGTCCTGGTGTTGCTCTACCTTTTGGTTCCAGGCTCAAGGTTGCAAATCTGAACCTACCAAAATGGAGACCTACCTTCCAGCAGGACTCAAACAGGCTCCAAAAAGGAATGTGGGGCGTCGGTTGGTGGGTGCTTCTCCAGGAGGGGAACCTCCCCTGGTTGGTCCTGAGCAGGGGTGTTCCAGACGGGGGTCCTACCAGTGGTGTCCTCCAGCCTACATTTCTTGATGGACGAGTGAGAAGGTCCTGGAAAAGCATGTGGGGCCACAAATACTGTGATAGACTTTGTAGGGAAATGCCATACTATATACCCTTTAAACTTATTGAAATGCCCACAAGAGAAGGAGAGGGGGCTATCCCTTTGATTTTTTTTATTATTATAACTATTAACACATACAAATTAATAGAATTCACTGGGATATTTCCATACATGCATACATTATGCATTGATCATCTACCCTTGCCCCCTCTTCCCCATCCCCCTAACACTCTTCCTAGTCCCTAGTAATCCCTCTTCTATTTTCAGATCTGTCTGCTCGCTCTTTCTTTCTTTTTCTTTTTTTAGTTTCTAAATATGAGAGAGAACTTGTAGTACTTGTCTTTCTGTACCTGGCTGATATGAGTTTGCTTAAAACAATGTCCTCCAGTTCCATCATTTTGCAGCAAATGATAGGATTTAATTCTTCTTTATGGCTGAATAATACTCCATTATATATATATATATATTTTTCTCCATTCATCTGTGGGCAAGCACCTAGGCTGATTCCATATCTTAGTTGTTGTGAATAGTGCTGCAGTATACTTTCACATACAGATATTGCTATTGCTTTATTATGTTGAATTCATTTCTTTGGATATGAGTAGAATAGCTGGATCACATGAGAGTTCTGTTATAGTTTCTTGAAAGAATCTCCATACTGTTTTCCATAGTGGCTATATTGATGTACATTCCCACCAACAGTGTAGAAGACTTCCTTTTACTTCATGAGCATTTGTTTTTTTTTTTTTTTTTGCTTTTCATTTGTTTTTGTTTTTATAGACATTTTGACTGTAAAGAAGATATCCCCTTGTAATTTTGATTTGTATTTCTATGATAGCTAATAATATTGAGCTTTTCTCATATATTTATTAGCTATTTATACTTTTTCTTTTGAGATGTATATGTTCAGACCATTTTCTCATCTTTTTAAGTGAGAGAGAAAAAGGGAATCAATTTTTTTTATTTAATTTTTTTCATTTGGCTTTTGTTGCTCCAACACGTTGTTGGGTATGGGTTGCTGGAGTTCAAACCCATGTCATCATGCATGCTGGGCAAGCATCGCAACTGCTGAGCCACTGCTCCAGTCCCCATTTTCCAATTTTTTAATTGGATTGCTTGTTTTTTGTTGTTTTGGGGTTGTTTGTTTGTTTGGAGGTTTTTTTTTAGTTCTTTATATATTCAGTATATTAACTCCCCAGGATGAATAGCTGGCAAATATTTTTTCCAATCCTGTCGGCTGATTCTTCACTCTGTTGATTGTTTCCCTTTCTGTGAGAAAACTTTTTAGTTCAATGCAATCCTATTTGTCAAATAGGCCAAATCCTTGCCTGTACCAATATCTTGAAGTGTTTCCCCTAAAATTTTCTATAGTAGTTTCAGAATTTCAGATCTTACATAATACCTTTGATCCATTTGGAGTTAATTTTTGTACAGGGTGAGAGATAGGGGTCAGGCTTCACTCTCCTTCACGTGAATGTCCAATTTTCCCTGCACCATTTGTTAACGAGACTGTCGTTTCTCCAGTGTGTGTCTTTGCCACCTTTGTCAACAGTCAGTTGTCTGTAGATACGTGAGTTTATATCTGGAATCTGTATTTTGTTTCACTGATCTGTATTCCTATTTTATGCCAATATTATGCTGTTTTTGTTACTATGACTCTGTAGTATGTCATGAAATTGGGTATTGGGATGTCTCCAGTTTTGTTCTTTGTGCTCAAGATTGCTTTGGCTATTTTGTGCATCCATATGAATTTTAGTGGGTTTCCTGATTCTGTGACAAATGTCATTGGTTTTTTGATGAGGATTGCATTGAATGTATAAATTTTTTAGATAGTATGGACATCTTAACAATATTTATTTTTCCAATCCATGAATATGGGAGGTCTTTCTACCTTTAAGTGTTTTCCTCAATTTCTTTCTTCAGTGTTTTGTAATTTTCACTTCTGTAGCTGTTCATTCATAGGAGTGTGTCTATTGTAAATAGGATTGCTTTCATGATTTCTTTCTCAGCAAATCATTATTAGTATATAGAAAAGACTCTGATTTTTATATGCTGAATTTATATCCTGCTACTTCACTGAGTTCTTTAATTGTTCTGACAGTCTTTTGGTGGAGTATTTTAGATTTTTCTATTACAGAAACATATCTATACTTGCACCATTATTCACTCAAGATAGGATTTTGCAGTTGTGGGTAAGTTCACCAATGTTCAGTGCGCTTGCTTGCACTTGAAAGTAACCTAACTGAAATTGTCATAAATAATTAAAAATGTTTTCTTTCTCCCTTAACCACAGTCCAAAGGTAGATGGTCCCACAGTTATTCCAGAAGTCACACAAGGTCACACACTGAACATGTTGTTTCCCTTTTGCCCATCTGCCCTCCTCAGTGCATGGGATAATGTTTCTCTTTATGGAAACAAGGCAGTGGTGGTGGCTTGAAATATGGCATCTTACAAAACTAGGAGGGGAGAGTGAGGCTGATTCTCCCCATGCATGTCTCTCTTTTTAAATAGGGAAAATTTCTTTCTTCCAAAAAAAAGATTAGGCTCAATATTAATATCTATTCATATGATTTAACTATTAAATCAGGAGAAACTGAAATCAACTCATTTGATACTGAAAGGTCGTCCAAAAATTTTACTTGACTTTTTTTTTTAACTAACAAGATAGGAATAAATAAGTAGTAAGGAATAAATAAAATCTTCCTTAATGTAATTTTTTTAAATCTAAAAGTAAAAATGAGAATCATACTTAATTATTAGATGCATTTAGGAGATTTGGGAATAAGATAACTGTGTTCCTATAACTATTTAACATTTTGTGTTTAAATCCTGATACAAAAGAGAAAAGAGCCATAAACATTAGAAAGAGAGGGTAAAAACTATTATTGTCTTGAAACCCCAGAGAACAAAAATATATATATATATATAGGAATAAGATAATTCAATGATGTCACTGCTTATAAAAATAATAAACTAAATTTTTTTTCTTGAGAAAAAAAAGATTACTTTTAACATCCTCTTGGACAATCTAGAGATTGTTTCTAGAGGAAAGAGCACTTCCTTTAACTTGCCTCTTTGATTCCCAAGTCCATCCTAAATGTCATCTTTAATACCTCTTTGGCTCTATGCCCAATGGCCACTAATTAACACTGTTCCATTATCACTCAGCCTTATTCTCTGGAATCTCAGGGAACTGAAAATAGATACTGAGGTGGAGAATTGAGGAGAATGGGAGACGTAGAGGCAAGCTTTGAGCTGGATTGTATATTTAGGAGTGGTTTGTGGAAAGCTGTTTGTTGCATTTGTGACGGTGATGATCATGAAATGAGGCAGACTGCAGAGAAAACATTAGGGTACGCCTGTGATGAGCAGGGAAGCCTAGAAAGAAGAGAAATTGAGGAGGAGTTGTGAGGGTCCTTGAGTTCTGCACTCGCTCCCCTCATCCAGAGGTGCCTACTCTTTGTGTATGTGCACACGCTCCACACATGCGCATGCCAGGGATTGAACCAAGGGGTGCTTAACCACTGAATCACATCCCTAGCACTTTTTCATATTTTACTTTGAGGCAAGGTCTTACTAATTTGCTTAGAGCCTTGCTAAGTTGCTGAGGCTTTGAACTTGTGATCTTCTTGCTTCTACCTCTGGAGCCTCTGGGATTACAAGTGTGCGCCACCACACCCAGTTCCCATACCATGTTTGAAAAGAAACTTCCATTATCTATAAGAAAAAGGCCATGGAACCAAACAGATTTGGAAAAATACAGGAAGATTACATAAAAGACATTGATAGCCCTTTGCTAAATACTGTCCCTCTCTTGATAAACCTAGAGTTGATACAAGGGCACCAGGCATAGTATAATTGTCGAAATTCAGAATTTCATAATTATATAATTGTTACATTTAAATATTTTAAAAAGGGCCAATTCAGTGAGGGCAGTTGTGAAGTATCCAACAAAGTTGTAGGTGAACAAACTCAACAGGCTTATTTCACTTGTGAGGAAGCTGATGCCCAGATGGCTGAACACTACCTATGTCCCCATTCACCCAGCAGAGATGCAGCAGGGGAAGAGATTTAGCAGAGGTGGGAGCCAGACCTTTTCTACTTTCTCCCTTGGTGTTTATTGTAGAGAAACTCTGTAGTCAATTTAACAAGAAGGTGCTATCAAGATGTTCATTGTATCTAATTAAAGACATTAAAAATTGGAAATGGGCTGGAGTGGTGGCTCAGCAGTTATGAGCATGAGCAAGGACGTAGGTTCATACCCCAGCACCACGTACACAACAGAGTGTCGGAGCAACAAAGGTCACATAAAAAACTAAATAAAAATTGATTCTCTCTTTTTCTCTCTCTCACTGTCCCTCTCTCTCGTAAATTAAAAAAAAAAATGGAAACAACTAGCCAGGTGCAGTGGTGCATGCCTTTGATCCAAGCAGCCACTGCCTCAGCCTCCAGAGCTGCTGAGATCCAAAGCATGCACTACTGGGCCCAGCTTCTTACTCTTCTTTTTAAAGAAAGATGGGAGGAGCAAGGATGTCCCCAAGGTGTTGTTTTGCTCCCTGAAAATCACATGACCACACACAGAACATGTTTTATTCTAATAATCACATTTTGCTAAGAATATGTATATATATATATATAGTGTGTGTGTGTATCCCAAAAAAGTAGTAGAAACAAGCCTGTATGCTCTATAATTCCCAGTTGTTGAAACTAAGCTTTGTCATTTTATTTGTTTTACAAGTAATTGGAAAACAATAAAACGAAAACCAAATAACTCTCTTTGGTAAGCTTCTAGTCAGATATGACTTTATACCCAACATGAACTTTCATCGGAAGGAAATCACAATGGGAACTCTGCCCCTCCCCCACACCACCAGACTCAGAAGCTCTTCTTGACCAGACAGGATAAGATAAAAGCAACCGTTCCTTCCTTGATCTTCTAGCAGAGATCTATTTGAGAAACAGGTGAAACAGGAATGCATGGGAAAATGGGAATTTTTTCTTTAAAATTTCTTATTAGAGACAGCAACATTTCAGTTTATATATAAAAGGTGAAAACTGCCACTTCTCTTAGAAAACTGGGTCTGTAAACCACTGTTTAAAGCAGCTCATGTGGAGAACCTACAATTTAATATGACTAAAGAAAGGTTAGCCTAGCATCCACTCCATTCGTCATCCCTGTTTACTCAATTATACAAGTACTTGCACAGCAAGCAGACCTCTAATTGTGTATACTTCAGTGAATGAGAAATGGGGCTTGCTGTAGAATAAATTCTTGGGTGTAACTAAATTACATACCACTTCCCATACATTTTTTTTCAGATTACCCATTACTTTAAATAAAAACATGCTTTGAAAAAACTATAAAAACACTCAAAACATTTTTCAAGAGACAGTCTTTTTCTCTCTTCTGATAAAATGAAGTTCTATTTTTATTTTCTGATATTCTCCTGCTGCAGATCCAAGGGATTTCAAATACTTCATTCATAGCTTACCAAAAAAACTTGAAAATTTCATTCTCAAATCATGGGATAAGCATGACCTGACTTTGTTTACTTTATTAGCAAATGAATCCCCCTTCATTTCTATATAGATGATACCAGGAGTGTTTATGATCCTTCTTCAGTAACCATTCTGGCTTCTGCAAGCTTCTCACACCCCCCTGCCTGTCAGTCTACATGGGGAGGCAGGAGGAAACAGGACTCGCACTCAGGAAGCCTGACCAACCCACTGTCCTGTTCAAGCCACATCAGCCCTCTGAGACAGAACTTCCTTATCTGAAGTAGGGAGATATCAAATCTGCCTACTTCCTAGTGTTTCCTGAGTTCAGATCCATGTTGAAATCACTCTCAATACCAACTAAGTCACAGTTCTAGTCATTGTTTGTTAAAAAAAAAAAAATTGTCTGAGTTGTTTCACTGGTATTTTTTAACAGGCATAATGGACAGAATCCAAAAAAATTCAATTTCAGATTACAAGACAGGGAAATAGCTTCATATCCTTTTGTTTTGGTTTGTTTTCAGTATTATTCCTTTTTGTTGAGATTCTGCTCCTCAGTGAAATGGACCCTTCCAAGAGCTACAAAACATTTTGTACTTCACCCTAACCCAACTGCCTCAGTGCTACTTATAACCAAAGATAACTCACTCAACCAATCTAAATTGAAATTTGGAGAGTCCTCATATGCTAGCATTTTGTGATCCATAATTTTCCAGAATTTGTGCTGTCTGCTTATGTGCTGAAGTAGGAAACGACATTGTGTCAGAAACAGAAATTTGTTTGAAATCCCTTTTGGGGTTTTTGTTTTGTTGTTTTGTTTTTTGTTTTTTGATTTGCTTTTGGTTTTTTTTTTTTTCCTTTGAAATTGTTGCCTGTGCTCTGTTTCAGAAGAAAAAAAGTCCTTTTTGTTGTTGCTTTTAGTTTTGTTTTGTTTGAAGCATTTGTGAGTTTTAGGGCAAGAAGTTAATCTTAGTTGTAACATTTTGTTGTCAAATAAGCCTTTTTCTCATAATGCCATCTGAGGCCCATGGAACACACACAGTGGCTAATACAAGTTCTTCTGAACAGGAAAGACAGCCCCAAATGACTATTTCCTTCTCCTTCCCAGGACAACTTTCATTCTGTGGTTCCCCAGAAGCATTTTTAATAATTGAAACTGTCTAAGGAAGGCCAGCAGGCATATCTGAACAAATGATCCCCCACCTCTGATGGCATTGCAAGGATGCTGCAGACTGAAGGTTAATATTGGGCTGAGATGTTGGAAGTGCATGCACATCCCACCCAGTGGCTCCTCATGACTCCAGTCACCCCTGTCCCTCCTCCACAGGGCTGCAGTGAGGACCATGTGAGATCAAATCTTCAAATACCTTTTCAGGGATGTAAAGCACTATTTAAATGTCAGCTTCTTATGATGTTGTGATCTGCTTGTGACAATGCTGTGACATCAGTCCTTTAATGAGAATAAAACACTACGCTGTAATCAAAGCAGGTCAATAAACATAGCTTCATCACCAAACCAAGGTTCAGAAGTTCATCCCACACTAAACTAATGTCTGAGAGAAGAGGTTAGGGAGAAAGGAAGGTTTTATTAGGTGGCCAAAGAATGGCAAAGGGGGAGCCCTGTTTGCAAATCAGCCTCTCAACTCCAGGGGATTGAGGAGTTACAGACACAGGACAGGGATGATGAGGGCAAGAGAGAGGCTAATGGAGGAAAATTCATGCCTTTTCTGGCAATAGGCAAACCTCTTCCAAGAACTCGGGTGCCACCTCTTCTTGCTCTTTTCCTGGTGTAGTGTTTCCAGTCCTGGTGGCTGGTAGGTGTCTTTAGCCTTGCAGGGGGAGGAGGGAGGCTAAGCAAGTCTAGGTCAAGTCACCCTGTTTTATAATGTAGGACAAGGCATTGCACATGTCATCAGTATGTCCATGTGCAAAGCTGAGCAGAATCTGACCCAAAGGTCAAGGCAACAAAGGAGACAATATGAAGACAGAGGACCAGCCTTTTATCCCATTCCAGTCACCCATCAGACATCTGCAGGGTCCGGTGAAGAATCAGTGTTTTTGGCAAAAGTGATCTTCTAGTTCCTGAAGAGTAACCTAGACAGCCACGATCATCATAACCCACGTGTGAGAGGTGTTAGCTACAGCAAGCCTAGTGAGAGACTCATGTATACCCAGTTGTGCGACAATACAGTAATTTTTAAGTCAACTAAGAACAAGTGAAGCCAGAGGATCTTTTTTTTTTTTTTTTTTGCTGGTACCTCTTTTTTGACACCGGGTCTCACTAAGTTGCTGAGGCTAGCTTTGAACTGGCAATCCTCTTATCTCAGCCTCCTGAATTGCTGGGATTACAGGTGTGCACCACCATACCAGGCTTCTGAAAAGTTAGCCTGGTATGCTTCTAAGTTAGTCTATTTTGGTCCTCCTCACAGAAAACTCAATAATAATTCCAGGAACTAATAACAAAACTTCCATATCTTCAGATAGAGATGATAGGCACTTTATCCCTAAGGAAAACACATGCACACCAATGAGCTGCTCTTCCTACCGATCATAACTAGAATCTAACCTTGCAAAAATGGTTTCTGCATATCCACACAGAGAAATAAAGTTGAATATGAATTCTTTTTTTCTCTCCTTGTGGCTCTGGGTTAACCGGAGAATGAGGGATAGGGACAAAAATCGGTGGTCCAAATTTGCAGCTACTAATCCTACCTTGAGATTCTGACTATGCCCTTTCAATTGGATCCTGGATTTCTTCCCCCACCAGTAACCAACACATTACTCACTATACAGTATGGAAAAGATGCAGCAAGCTGAATTGTGTTGGCACTTTTGCAGCAGCTTGCCCTACCTGTGCTGCTGTTAATTACATCATTGCAGCTGTGTCTTGGTGCCATACTTGAGAGTCCTACACGGCCTTTACAAAATCTGTGCCTGTATTTATACAGCTGTGCCTCGTTGTACCCACAAAGCGAACTACAGTGCAGACTTAAGGTGACAAAAGACATTAAGTCTAAAAGTTTAGATGGACTATCAGCACAGAGAAGCGCACACACACAGCTCTCAAGCATTGTGATTTCTCCAGTTATACCTCACTAAACACAAAGCTCTAAGGCAACCGGGCACAATCACCTTACCAGACATGTCCTGAATATGGCTATACCTTTCCTCCTTGTCCAGCTGAAATTCTGAAATTAATATCCAAGTGACATTCTGAAATTCATGCCTTTCATGCAGAACACACCTAGCATTTAAAAAGCAAAAATAAAAACAAAAACCAACATGTAGTGTCTCTGGGGGCAGTTTGGCATCTTCTTTTCCAAAATCAAAAGTGTTTGCCATTCAGCCCTCTTTTGTCTGTATGTGTATATGTGTGCTCATGATGCCCAATTAATTTTACTTACAAAAGATTCACACTGCAATCATAAGGTGAATTCAGACTCACATTGGAAAAGAATATCCTCCAATCAAACACCCCATTTAACAGGGCTTTCATGTCCATGTACAACATTCCTAACAATTAATTATGGTTAATTTATGCCCCAGAAACCTATTTATTATCAATGAATTAGTGGTAATAAAGCTGGGGTTCATTCAAAGCATTTCGGTAAATGGAATAGAAAGCTGTGAACAGAGCTTTGGATAAGAATAGATCAGACTCCAGAAGCCAGACAGAGATTAGATAGGCCCTTTTATAATATGGTACCTTGTTTTAATGAATTCATATTAACCTTGGTCAAACTCCCAAGACATGATACGACAAACAAGAAAAATCAGATGCAGCTTAGTCCATAACATGGGTGTAATCTGATCATCTAGTAATCACATTAAGTGAGGGAGAGGAGCTGGAGCAGAGGCTCAGTGATTACAGTGCTTGCCTGGCATGCGTGAGGATGCAGGTTCAAACCCCACCACCATGTATTCAACAAAGTGTTAGAGCAACAAAAGCCACATGAAAAACTAAATAAAATTGATTATCTCTTTCTCTTCCTGTCTCTTAAAAAAAAGAGTGAGGAAGAGCACTCAGTGTTTTCCTTTTAACATTACCATGATATAGTCAACAGCTGATTGACAAGCGACAAGCAGATTCTGATTCAATAATCACTTTAGCAAATTTTATTGATCCTCTTGCTGTGCAGTTGCATCTTAGACAAACATTAATTGCTTTAAATAGGTCCCTCAGATAGGTCAGCTTCCCTAGAAGCATTGCCTGAAACAGGAGTTTTATGCAAATTAACAGGCATTAATTTATGCTCTCTGGAGAGGGGAGGGAGAAGCAGGATGGGACAGGGTATGGGCTAAGCAAAAATGTGGCCCTGGCACCCTCCATAAGGATCCCTAGGGCACAGCTTGCACCATGGAGTCATCAGCTTGAGGAAGGGGCCCGCTTGCTGTGTGTTCTTAGCAGCAGTGTGGGTAGCAATGCTGAGGCCAGGGACCAGGAGAGAAGTGAGACACCAGCAACATCCAGTATGGAGCTATACTGTGGGATAGATCCATAACAGCCAAACAAGGTGGTAAGAGGTGTGGTTCTCATTCCATCCTTGACCTCATCAAGAACACCATGGTATGGACAGGGGCCTCTCATATCACCTCTCTAAATATCAGTTTCCTCATCTGCAAAATGGGAGACAGCTATAGCGGGAGGGTGTAGGGTGGGTTATATCATCCCTATCCCCCAACTTTGAAGAGCAATGATTTCAGCAAGGGAACTGGTGAGGAGGCTCACTGAGGAGTAATGATGTTCTTTCCATTCCTAGAAGGGAATTAATTGATGTAAACGTGCCTCTGAATGCCTGCTCCATTATAAGTTCTCCTCTCCCTGGACTAGCTTGGAAGACACAGGCATATCCAAGACAAGCAGTAGAGCTGCCCTGAAAGCACATGTACTAAAAAGGATGGCAAGGTTCTGACTTTAAATAAAGTGCTTTCATGGCAGTTTCCCTCAAGGGAGCATTAATGCAACCAGACAACCTCATTTAAGTGACTCCCACATCAAACTGAATTAAAGGCAAGAGACTGGGATAAAGTGCCAGCAAGAGGCTGTCTCTGCAAAATGGAGTATCCTCTGTAGAGCGCAAATGGGCAAAAATCTATTAAATTTTTAAATTTATTCTGTGACCACATAGTTCTCTTTCTTGGAATTTATCTTACAGGAGTATTATGTAAAATGACATTTGCATGATTTTATTCACTGGGCCACTTTACCAAAGTAGTTGAAGATTGGAAACAATGGCCCATCAATAAAGGACTAATTAAAAAACAACTATGGCACCAACCATATAGTAGCATACTGTGCAACCTAGAACATTCTCTACTGAGAACATTCTATATAGATGTGGAAAGCTATCAAGAACATACTGATCAATGAAAAGGCAAGTGGAAGAACAGTATGTTATAGAATAGTATTGCACCATAAACACATATCACGTGTAATTAATGTATGCTTCTTTTACATAAGAAATGGAAGTCATTAGAATGCATATATTTATATTTAAGTATATCCCTGAATATCTAGAAGGTGTTTTTTGTGTACCTAGAAAGAAACTTCTGTACGTGGTTACCTGTAAGGGAATGAGGAAGTGGGACAATAAGGTAGATAAAGACATAGGTGGAAATGAGAAAACATTCTGAATTTTTCCCCAAGCACTTTGGACTACATCATGAAGAAAATGGAGTATCTAATTAAAGATAAAATTAAAAATGTAAAGCATCAATCACTCCTGTTTTCCTTATTTCATGCTCTGGCTTAGGGATTAGCAAAGTATGGCCAGTGATTAAATAGCTTTGACAAAAACTATATGGCCCACAATACCAAAAAGCTTTACAATCTGGCCCTTTACCAAAATGCTTGCCAAATCTCACTTTAAATTATGAATGAAGTTATTCATAAAACAGATGCGACCGCACCTATCCGTTGGCTTCTGACACTGAAGGATTTTGTCTTCTTGAAGTCACTTTCTGTCCACAGACAATTTATACACCAAGGAAGTGAGACTGATATAGCACCAGTGACAAGGAGAGCCTGGACTTGAGGGATGGGCCAGGTTTCAATCTGAGCTGTTGCTCACCACTGTGTGACCTTCAGCAGCACAACTTCTAGCACTCTCAGACTTGTCTCTACAGTATTGTCCCTCATGCAGTTGTTTGGAGGTTCCTCTCTCAGAGTTGCTTGGAAATTTATGTATGTTAATGTTAGCCTGGAGATTAAACAGTAACTGTTAGTAGCATCGTCTAATATTGGGACTGTTTTTTTTTAAACAGGGTGATGACCAGTTGAATATATTTGGAGAGGACACCATGGGAGGTAAGTTTCCTTCATTGATCAAACCAAAGAGGCCATTTCAGTAACTTGGAACATGCCTTCTTTATTAAACACCAACTAAGAGGTAATAAAATGTTGACAGTGTGTACTTTCCCCTTGGCCACGGAACAAAAAGAGTAGAGCTCTGTGGATCTCACCCTTCTTGGTCCATGTGAAAAACCGAAGGGATTCATTACTAAGAGATGCATGACTCCTGAGATGTTCAATGAAAAGAGGGTGCTTTGTTCAAAGATGTTTGGAAAACACTTAACATCCAGTCCCTCTTGGAAGATTCACATATGTAATAGCATAACCAGGTCCCCACAAGTCCCAGTAAAGAGAACTGTTTAACTTTAATTCAGCATTCTTCAAACTTATTTGGAACACAAAACAGCTCTTTCCCATATAGTATTTACTGTTTTGCATCGTACCACAGGTCCCCAACCCAACTTATACTGCTTTGTGATTTTTGTCATAAAAATTAAAATATCCACCCCAAATTAGCTATAAATGTACCCCAAAACAGATAGAACTAGATGAATTTGGGACTGTTAAAAAAAGAAAAGGCTCATGATTATTCTAGGTAAAATTCTTCTAACATTTTCATCTTGTAAGATACATGGTAATGTTTATAGTTTTGACTGTGAACACATATAAGTAAGTGATTTGGTTTTTTAAATAACCCTGTCCTAATCCTGTATTGATCCATTTCCATGAGGTAATAAAGTATCATTTGATGATAATGGCAATAGTGGTATGTGAAAATCACAGTCACCAAATGACATCATTGTGATTCATGGAGAAAGACCCAGAAACATGAGCTATAACTTAGCTGTCACTTAGCTAAGTGCAAATAAGCAATTCTGTCTGAACTAGATAAGGGATGATTGATTGCTTCAAAAATTTTTTTCTTCCTGGTTATAAAATTAACACTCACTGTGGAAATTTTTTTAAGGAAGGAAGAACTATCTAAAATCTTATGATCTATAAAGAATCATGGCCGCATCCTGGTAGAGTTCATTCACTGTGTTACTTACATACCTATTTTTACATAGTTGAGAATATATGTAGACATACAAATATCTTCAAATCTTTGTACATATCATAACTTAGATCTGTTCCCATGTCATTAAAAATTCTGTAAACTTAATTTATAATGACTATAATATATGAATGTACCATCATTAATTAAAAACTATTAAAAATTTTGAAATAGGATACAGTCATATCAAAAATAAATAAATAAGAATCATGGCCATTTTCCTAGAATGCAGATAGATTCAGAGTTGCTCAACTTCATGAAAGTAAACTGGCAGGCAGAAAAGCATGAGATGACCATCTGGTCTCACATATTAGGAACACCATATCTTTATATATGGGGGAAGAGGGTGGAACTGTCACTCAGCTAGTGGTGGAGTCCTGTAAATATATAACATTGTGTATATAAAAGCACTGCACCAGTTCCACTAAAAAAAATAGTGTTTATAACTGTTATAATAATGAGCTATCTTTCAAAAGTATTATCATCTGCATTAAATATAAAATGTAAGCCATGGTCCTATTGATTCATTTTAAGTGTAAAAGTTGCAATTTTTATCACCAAGATGGAAAATAAATACCTACAACCTCTCCAAGTAATCACACCATCCATCAGTTCAGTCATCTCATAACTGGAGGACTGGCATAGAGCTGGGGAAAGAGCCTGGAGCTCCATCAGGTCCTGCCCTTCTGTCCTGTGCTCTCCCTACTTAGACAGCTCCAGCAATCTCAGCCCAGGATCTGAAATACACAGCCAAGGGCTGGGCCTCCAGCAAAACACAGAACACCTTTGAACTCTAGTTCATTTTAAAATTTCAAGCAAATTTTCATCCTACATCATGATACATTAATGTCCACTTAGTTGTCTTGCAATTTGAAAAAGATCTCTCTTAGCATTGGAATTAACAAGAATAATAAATTATTCAAAATTATCTTCAGTTACTCTATCAGCACTCACTTCTGTCTGATTCAGGGAAGCATCCAGCCTGGAATGCATCTTGTCCAGTCAACAAGGCGCTCTAAAAACCTCACTTTGAATGTTACCTCTTGCTAACCACTGCCCCCATCATTAACACCCACACACCTCACTCCAGAATTTTGCCTGGCTTTGCCCCACCATATCAAAGAAACGCTTCTAGAAGTCAGTGTAGTTCTAGCTACCATTTTGATTTTTACTTTTGACACTCTCGTTCTCTCTCTCTCTCTCTCTCTTAAAAAAAAGGCAAAATAACACCAAACTGAGATACTTAGAAAGTCTTAAAAATAAGTTTTAAATGGAGCTTTCTTTGTGATTCAAATTATTTTTTTTATAAAGAGAGAGGGACAGTGAGAGACAGAGAAAGAGAGAAACAACTTTATTTTTCGTTTTTCACATGGCCTTAGTTGCTCTAACCTTAGTTATGTACATGGTGCAGGAGTTTGAACCCGGGTCCTTGTGCTTGCCAGGCAAGCGCCAAACCACTGAACCACCGCTCCAGCCCCAGATTCATACTACTCAATATCTGTTTTACCACCTGAAATTGAAAGTGCTGTTAAAATTGAAATATATCACCTTGATCGGGGAATAAGTCTGAAATGGGCATTAATGCCTATTAATGGTAATGTATTAACACATCTACTCAGCTTCAAGCTTCTTAGTAAACAAAGTATTGTAAGATTTGGGTTTTACATAACATGAGTGAAACCAGGGTTCCAATACAGTATTTCTTGCAAATAATTTAAATTGTTCTTATTTTAAAGGCTTCACAGAAGATTTGAGGAAATGTAAAATTATTTTCATGATGGGTGAGTAACAGCCCTCAAATTTTTAATACAATTGCTAATAGCAACAACTTAGTAACAAACAAAAAAAAGGCACTTCATTTCTCCCTCTTTTTGAAGTCGTGTTTATGTGTTGGTCAAAATAGCACTTCAGATTGTTGCTTGTGTTTATGCAGTTCTATATTGCTTTGACTTTGTATCTTTTCAGCATAGAGAAAGCAGGACTCTGAGGAATATCAAACCCCTGAGTTTAGCTCTTACAGTAAAAGTACATTACAAGGTCAAGGGGATGCCAGGAGCTAGAGTCTAACACACCCCTTTTCTGTTGGAACGCCAACCTCCACCCTTTCCTAAGTACATCAGTGACCACATATGCAAAGTCACACCCCATATTCTTCACAGCTAACAGGAAAAGCAGTCTAAAGTGGGGCTGGGTGCAGCTCAGTGGTAGTGTGCTCACCTTGCACGTTGAGAAGCTCCCAACAACACCGGCAGGGGGAGGTGGCGAAGCAAGAAAAAGCACAAATATTGTCAGAACACCTCCCAAAACGTAGACTCTTTTTGCTAATCTTTCAAGTATGTTTTAATAAGTACACCTGCCTGTACATTTTCCAGAAAATATCTATTTATATTCAGAAATAATGAAAAGATCCACACCTCTTCAGTGAGTGGGAAGAGAATCGTTGTCAGCACCACAGAAATATAATCAGATAAACTTTGAATCTTGCATGCTAAATTCAGGATGCCTTCTTAGAAATCTCTGAGTCAATCTCCCTCATTGTCAGAGGAGGAATCTAAACCCAGAGAAGCTAAGAGATTCGATCAAAGTTATTCAACTAACTGGTGGAGAGAGGGGACAACTTAAAAGAAGTCCTTTGTCCCAGGTTTCTCCCACTGTACCATGGGGTCATGTTGGCTGCTGTCCCGAATTCCAGCTGCCTCATATATTCAGCCATTTGACAAATACTCATTGAACACTGGACCCAGCTGGGCAGTGAGCAGGATTCATGGAGTTTCCATCTCAGATGAAGAGAATAATTTCAAGCCTTGAAAAGTGTTTGGAAAGAAATGAAGAATTGAAATTGGACAATCAGAGTGAAGCATTTGGAGTAGAATTGGGTTATGACTTTCAAGACGGTGACCCACAAAGATTTCTCCAAGGAGGCAACATTTAAGCAGAGAACTGGAAGGAGAGTGCCTGTGGGTGTGGCTCAGAGTAGAGCACTTGTCTAGCGTGCATGAAAACCATGGGTTCAATCCCCAGCACCACACACACACATACACACACACCAAAAAAAAAAAAAAAAAAAAACTTAAGGAGAGACTAGTCCAGCCAAGGGTATAGTGGGAGACGAGAGGGGAAATTCTAGTCCAAGAAAATAGCACAGCTCAAGCAGTGAGAATTCCTGAGATCTGTCTTAGTGCAATCTCTCATCAGCTTGCCTCTAGTTGATCTAAACTTTGGGAACTAGATGGACTCTTCCCACACTTATTTTGCATTCTTTTCAGTATGTACAAGTGTATTTCTTATATCCCTGACTAAAGAGGAACTCAGCCTAATTTCAAAGAAAAATCGCTGGTGGTTATATATTCCTAAAATTTTCTTTTCCACATTAGTTTTATTTATAAGTTTTCTTGGCTGCAGACAATACATTCTGTATTATAATTTCTGTGCAGCTTTTATATTGGAGAACCTAAATTAGGAAAAGGAGAGACCTTTGAAACTCCATATGCAGAAATTCAGAGTATGAAATCTTTATTATCATAGAGAAATCTTTCCTTTTAATAATGTAGAAACCTTTATTATCACAGAGAAATCTTTCCTTTTAATATTGTAGTCCAAAAAAAGCTTCTATCAATAATATAGGCTTTTTTTTGTGTTGCTGTTACTATCTCTGGGAGTAGTATTATTTCAGATTTACCCACTATTTACCATTCACAGATGGATTTTGAAATATATTTTCAAATGTCGCTTCTATCTGTCTGGCCATAATTAAAGACTTTGGCTCACCTATTCCAAAGTCCTGTGCCTTTTAGAAAGTCTAAGAGCACAATATAAAAATTTGGGGCATTAGAAAAGTTGGAGACACTGAAAGATCTGTATACCATACCCTGAGAGCCACTGCTCTGAACTGGAGGTTTTTCTTCATCTAGTCAAACATTCCTATATTTCAGTTTATTGGTCAGTCATTACCTTGGTAAAAATGATCTCAGCTTACTATTTAGACACAAGGTACTAAGCCACTGTGATAGGAGGGGAATGACTTCCAGACTCAAAAACTGAGGCCTTGGTTCCAAATACTTCCTTGACGGATGGCAGAATGATCGGGGAGGGGCTGCATTATCACAGATAATTTTGAAGTTTATAAAAACTACCAGGAGGAGGTCCTAAACACACCCAAAGCTGTTTTAGTGATTTTAATAATCAAGAATCAGATGCTTTTGGTGGAAATCTACAAAGATAACAGAAGTTTTCCATTTTTAAATTATTATCATGACATCTACAAGAACCATAGCAAGACTGTAGTATTAGCCAGAGCTTAGCTTGACATTCTTACTGCTCTTCTTCAGACAAAATTAGTATTCTTAAAGCATGCTTCCCCTGTTTTAATTATTCATTTTATTTATCAATTTTCTTGGCATGCAGTAGACAAAAGTCCCCCTTTGTCCGCAGAAAAGTCAAAACTCCTCAGGCTGACCACTAACTTAAGACTCTCCTGACTCGTCTCTGTGTCCTTATTATTTCCCAATATATCCCCAGGTCAGTCTTCAACTCCAACCCCACCTGCATCCCTGGTCTCTCGTAAGCTTGCCTCTTTGCAGTGCTTGCATTTGAAATGTCTTCTTCCCTATCTAATCATGCCCCAAGGTCAGGTTTACATTCTAGCTCCTTGAGAAATCTTCTCTAATCGCCAGCCTATCTCCTCTAGGTTCTTCCATCCCTTGTGTCTGTGTGGCTACTTCCGATATCTTATAATGGCTAGGAAAAAATGTACTTGTTTGGAATAATTAATTCTTTAGAAAGCAGTGTGGTCTGTTTCCATAACAACCAAAATAGCAATTGTAATTCCTGGACTGGAACTGACAGGCGGGTGGCTGCTGTTAACTGTTTCTTGCAGGAGGGTTTTCAGGTTAATCATGAGCCTTCTCAGATTCTCCATGGAGTGCTACCCTCACTGATAACAACAAACTTTCTCCTAAGCTGGTGTTACTTCTTGCTCATTTGCAAGGCAAAAGTTGTAAGTAGGGAGCTGATAGCACTGCCTACCACCATGACAGAGGCAAGGATAAGCCTAGACAGCCTCCTCTGTTGTGTGAATGTCACCTTTTTTGTTGATGAAGAAAACAGCTCAATACCTGTTTATAGAGAAATACTGTTCAAAGGACAGAGATCCCAGAGGGTAGTGCCAGATTGATCACAAGGGTTGAAAAAGGTTCCATGAGCTTTAGTGTCCCCATACAAGATAGAAGAACCTGTGCACATGTTCAAGCTGAGACTCAGTCACTGCTGAAAGCAGGAAATTTTTTGGAAAATGTAGAAATATTCTTTAAAGATTCTCATTGTGCCTTAGTAACAAACAACTATTTTTTCACACTTTCTGTTGTATTTCTTTCCTTCCTTCCTTCCTTCCTTTCTTCTTTTGATCACTATCTTATTACCCAATCTATTTTGGCTTCTTTTTCCTTTCTCCATCTTTCATTGCTTGCCTATGCCTAAAATGTGACATAACCTGAATTCCCGCTAATTTATATCCAAAGCCTGGAGAGAAGTCCTATTATTTGGAGCACACATCTGACTAACCAGGTGATCTGTGATGTGAATGGCATAATGATCAAGACATCATTCATTGGCTGTAGCTTCCAACATGTCAGAAGCACAGATGGTCTTGTGTAAGCTGGCATTGGTGCTGTGATAAATTGTTTTTAAGTAATGAGCTTTAAGAGGCATATTGATAAATATTGTTATTCTATGCATTGTTAACCTTTGCGCAAGCAGTCCTATTTTTTTCTTAAGAAAACTGGAGAAAGAGGGGCTGGAGCAGTGGCTCAGTGGTTATGGCACTTGCCTAGCATGGGCAACTACACAGGTTCAAACCCCAACACCCACGTACACAACTAAGTGTTGGAGCAACAAAAGCCATGTGAAAAACAATAAAAATTGATGTATTCTCTCTCTCTCTCTCTCTCTCTCTCACTCTGTCACTGTCCTTCTCTCTTAAAAAAAAAGAAAAAGAAAACTGTTGATAAAAAAATTTTTACCCAAAATTGACTATTTCAATGCCTATCATTTATTTCATTATAGCCCTGTTGTCATTTCATTATTGCCCTATTATGAATGAACTGTGAATTAATTTTAGAAGTAGTTACTTGGAGCTCCCAGCATGGATACTTTGGATTTAATTGACTCACATATTTGGAAGATTAAATTTTAATTTAATTAGATTAACTTTTATTAATTTAAATTGGGGGGGGAATCTGATTGTTTTGACTCACTGTGCTGTGACAGAAACCAACACTGAGCACTGAACCCACTCGAGGCACTGTACAAAGTACTTTCTGACAATGTCTCACTTCCTGCCTGTCCCACCCTGTGGAGAAGGTACCTTTGCCATTCTGACTTTCAAGTAAAGCATTGGGGAGTTAAATGAGTTGTTAGTAAGTGGTATATCTGGGGCTTGAAATATTTTAACATTGGCAACAAATGCTGCCAGTTGTTTTTCTTGAAGAGACGGACTTTATTTATATTCAAGAAAATGTCTGCCAAATACTCAAGTCTGAAAAACCACAGCTTATCTGTTAAGTGGTCTTTCAAAAAGTAAAAATGATACTCGTTAAGAAAGTGACAAATTGAGAGCTCACTCACACAAGCGCCTTTTCTTGAGAAAACCATCATTCCTAGCTGGGCTGAGTGCTGTGTGAATACTTCCCATTTTGTCAAAAAATATTAAAATGATACGCCCTTAATGGTAAAAAATAAAATTGATCTCTTTTACTGCTTCATCAAGATGTTCTCCTTTTTTTCTAAGAGAGAAGGAGAAAGCGAGAAAGAATTTTATTTTTATTTTTTAGCAGGTCTTTGTTTCTCTGACCCGTGTATATGTGATACGTGGTGCTGGGGTTTGAACTGGGGTCTCCATACATGCCAGGCAATCACCGTAACTGCTGAGCCACCAGTCCAGCCCCCATCAAGATGTTGTTTTTTTTTTAGAGAGAGAGACAGTGAAAGAGAGAAAGAGAAAGAGAGAATCATTTTATTCCTTTGTTCTGATACTTTGTTGCGTATATAGTGCTGGGGTTCAAATCTGCATCCTTGAGCATGCCAGGCAAGCATTGTAACCGCTGAGCCACCACTTCAGCCCCCATCAAGATGTTCTTAAGTTAACATGGATCCTTCTTTCCTTCCTTCCTTCCTTCCCTCCCTCCTTCCTTCCCTCCTTCCTTTCCTCATTTCTTCCTTCCTTCCACATCAAGTGCCTAGTGGTGAAGAATTTGGACAACATTACTTGATTCACAACAATTTTACAATCATTGCTTCTGAATCATTCATGAAAAGCAAATCATTTCTTGGTGCTATAATGAAAATAGGGAATCCCTAGTATCTTTAGGCCACACTGGAGAACTACTACCTGGGGTAATGGGTAAGGGTGGGGTATTCAGTAGGTACAGGGGACAGAAACAAAACCCAGGCTTAGCATTTAAGAAATTGGAGGGGGAAAGTCCTTTGTGCCATTTTCACTTGTCCTTTCAAAAGTATAGTTGTGAAGGAGTCAGGGGAAAGGGATGCAGCTTCAGAAAGCCCCTTTCTCTGGTCCCCTGGAGGCTGGATGCTTCTGAAAGTTTCTCTGTACCCAGTGACACTGGAGATATCTGGAGGTAAGAAAAGCCTGCACATTCTTTTTGTTTCTTCCCCGTCTTTTCACATTTTTTATTGACGCATTATAGTTATACATAATGATGGCATTTGTTGTTACATATTCCTACATGCACACTATATATTCCCCAGCACTTCCCCCACCTCCTTTCCTCGCACCCCCTGGTCCCTCTTCTCTACTGATCTCCCTTTAATGAAAAGGAGATCCCATTTCCCACCTTTCTTTCCATTTTTGTTCTCTAAATTTCACATATGAGAGAAAGCATGGTCCTTGACCTTCTGAGTTTGGCTTATTTTACTTAATATAATGGACTCAAGTTTTATTCATTTTCTTGCAGATGACATAATTTCATTTTTCTTTATGGCTTAATAAAACTCCATTGTGTACATATGCCACATTTTCTTTATCCATTCATCCACTGATGGACACCTAGACTGGTTCCACAGTTCGTCTATCATTAATTGTGCTGCCGTAAACATGAGTATGCATGTATCACTATAATATGATAACTTTAATTCTTTAGGATTAATACAAAAGAGTGGTATATCTGGGTCATGTGGTGGTTCCATGCCTAATCTGAGAAACCTCCATCCTGATTTCCATAGTGGTTGCACTAATTTACAATCCCTTCAATAGTGTAATAGTGTTCCTTTTTCTTCACATCTGTTCCAGCATTTTTTATTATTTGTATTCTTGAGTACTGCCACTTTGAAAGTGTGAGATGAAATTTCAGTGTAGTTTTGATTTCCATTTCCTTAATTGCTGATGATGTTAAATGCTTTTATATATATATATATATATGTAGGCCATTTGTATTTCTTCTTTCGGAAAGTGTCTGTTTAATTCCTTTGCCCATTTATTAATTGGGTTTATTTTTTGTTTTGATATTAACTTTTTTGAGTTCTTTATGTATTATAGATATTAATCCTTAGAATAGTAGTTAGCAAAAAACATTCCCATTCTTTAGGTACTCTATTTGCATTCCTAATTGTTTCCTTTGGTGTATAGAAGCTTTTAATATTGATGCCATCCTGTTTATTAACTCATGGCATTATTTCCTGAGTTTCAGGGATCCTATTGAGAAAGTTGTTGCCTGTGCCTATATATTGGAGTGTTGATTCTACATTTTTTTCAGGAGTTGCATTGTTTCTGGTATAATTCCAAGGTCTTTGATTCATTTTGAGTTAATGTTTGTGCAGGGTGAGAGTTAAGGCTCAAGTCTTATTCTTCTACATGTGGATAACCAGACTTCCCCGCACCATTTGTTAAAAAGGTTGTCTTTTCTCCAATGTATGTTTTGGCACCTTCATTAAAGATCAGATGACTGGACTGTAGATATGTGGATTTGTCTCTGTATTTCTTATTCTGTACCACTGGTCTATGTGTCTGTTTTTGTGCCAGTATCATGCAGTTTTTGTTACTTTAGTTCTATAGTATAATTTGAAGTCACACATTATATTGCCTATAGCATTGCTTTTTGGGTTTAGAATTACTTTGTCTATTCTGGGGGTTATGTCCTTCCAAATAATTTTAGGACTGTTTTTTCTAGTTCTGTGGAGAATGTCATTAGTATTTTGATGTGAATTGAATTGAATCTGTATATTGATTTTGATAGTATAACCATTTTAACAAAATCAATTCGATCTATCCATGAGCATGGACATTCTTTCCATCTTCTTTTGTCTTCTTCAATTTCTTTCTTCAGGGTTCTATAGTTTTAATTGTAGAGGTCTTTCACCTCCTTCATTAGGTTTATTCCTAGGTCTTTTGTTTTGTTTTCTTATATTGTTGTTTTGTTTTGGAGGTTATTGAGAATGGAATTGTTTTCCAGATTTCTTTCTCAGCAGATTCATTGTTGGTATATAAGAAAGCTGCTTTTGTAGGTTGATTTTATAATCTGCTACTTGGCTGAATTTGTTCATTAGCTCTAGCAGTTCTTTGATGGAGTTTTTTGTATTTTCTAAGTATAGGATCATATCATCTGCAAGCACTGATAATTTGAGAAGTCCAGGTTCTTGAGTCTTTAGACTCCAGAACTTATCTCAGCAGCTCCTGTCCACCAAGTCTCAGGCCTTTGTGCTTAAGACTGTATGACACCACTGCCTTCCCTGCTTCTCAAATGGGATGTGACCCACCCTTGGGCTTCTGGGTCTCTGCAACTGAGCGAGCCAAAACCTATCAAAAATTCCCTCTTATATAAATATACATACCTTATTGGATCTGTTTCCCTAGAGAACCCTGACCAATACAGCTGGATTCATGTACAGAAATCAATTTCTGTCTGACATGAAGCCACTGACTTGGCTCAGCTGAAGCATTGTCCTTATTCTACACTCAGATACAGAGTTACCCGGCTCTTTCTTCTCTGAAGGGCTGTAGACTATATGGGTCTCTATAAAGGAGCAGAGGTGTTGGACTGCTTTCCAGGGGTGCCTCAGATTCATTACAAATCAACAAGAATTCTCTTTAATATTGGAGAAGGGTGAGCACCTACTTAAAGAACCTACTTAATTATATGAACTTTTCACTGCAAAAAGATTCAATGTGATGCTAAACTAGGATGCAATGATTTCTTCATTTAATCAAGCCAAATTCATAAGCCCTTATCAAGGGCTCACTACTAAAGAAATTATGAGATTCAAAAGGACATAAAACAGTCCTTGGGATATTGCAAAATACTGCAGTTGTAAATTTTCTCAAGTTTTTAAATTATTTCCTTAAAGAAATGCTGCTAAGTTAATTAAGAGTCCTCCAACAAGGAAAATTACTGCTAGAAGAAAACAACACAAATGCCTGAGTTTATCAGGTACTGTGAGTGGACACCTCTCACTCACTGCCTCCTTTAGCATTGGTCAAAATCTTTTTGAAAGCACTATTAACTCACCCACTGGGTAGCCTGGTGAAGTTCTCAGCTGGTTCACTAAAGGCTAATTGTATTCAAAAAATAGCAAATTAGCCTTGTGTGTCCTGCTGATTGATTAGCAATCAAATCAAGGCCACATCTCCCAGACTACTTGACTGAAAGCCATTTTACAGAATTGATGCTCAAAACGGTTAAATAAGTTCCCTAAGCATTATGATTTAGATATGAGGTGTCCCCCCAAATCTCTGTTAATGCAGGAATATTCAGAGGTGAAATAATGTGATCATGAGAGCTGTATCGTAATCAGTCTATCCTAGTTTGAATGGACTGATTGGGTGGTAATTGTTGGCAGGAGGGGCATAGCTGGAGGAGGTGGGTTACTGGAGCCATGCCCTGGCAGGGTTGTTCTTCCTGCTGCCTGTTCCCTGCTCTCCATCTCTCTCTCTCTGCTTCCAGACCATGCCATGAACTAAGCAGCTTTCCTCCCACCATTCCCTCTCCCCAAGATGTCCTGCCTCATCTTAAGCCTAGAGAAATGGAGTTCACCATCTATGGACTGAAACCCTGAGCCCCAAATAAACTTTTCCTCCTCTAAGTTGTTCTTGTCAGGTATTTTGGTCATGGCAGTGCAACAGCTGGGTAAACACTAAAGTAAACAGTTAATAAATGACAGAGGTGAGACTCAAAGTGGAGTTTCTCAGACCTCAGTGCCCATGCTCTGAAAGTGTCTGTAGATATTGAAGGTGAGGTTATGGGAGCACAGTAGGTATGAGAAGAATTTCCATAATTATTTGAAAAGTACCTCAATTTTCTATTCATTTTGTTTTGTTCCTATATTAGCTAGCTATTGCTGTCTGAAAACAAAGACAAAATAATAAGACACCAAATGAATATTAATGAAACAGACCTCTAAGTGCCACAGCCACATTTCTCCCAATTATATGAAATTCCTTATTATCTTCAAAACAAGAAACAATTTAGACCCAGAAGAATTCTCTGAACCATTGTTTTCACCCCCTACATAAGCACATTGATTTCAGGATATATGCTGCATTGTTCACTAAAAAGTCATATCATGGGCCTGTGTTTTGAGAGCATTACCAAAACTATTTCAGAAGTGGGGCACGGGGCATGGGGCACTGTGGCACACTCCTGTAATTCCAGCAATTTGGGAGACTGAGGCAGGGGGTTTGTAAGTTCAAGGCCAACCTCAGTAACTTAGTAAGACTCTATCTCAAAGTAAAAAATAAAAAGAATAGGGCTAGAATGTGACTCAGTGGTAAAGACTCCTGGGTTTAATCCCCAGTACCAAAAAAAAAAAAGAAAGAAAGAAAAGTTCTAAACTATTTCAGAGGACCCAGAACAACAACAAGCAAATGTTTGAAAATGTGATGCTGAGCACATCTGAGGGGCTGGTCAGTTTGAGATGTTCTTTGTGGATTGGACGGAGTACCTCAGTTACATACGATCTTAAACAATAGCTTAGTATGAAGGAAGAATTTTTTTAAAAAATGGCCTAGACCAGGGGATATGTAAACTTAAAGAGGACTGCTTAAACTCCCCTAATGATAATATGTCATCTCTCTGCTATTTTAAATTCTTCCATGAAATGCATGTGTTTTGGGGTGAATCGCATATCTGAAACATTGAGTTTCTACTGTGTATCATCGAAGTGATGGGTCTGAGCTTATAAAAATGTAAGGCAGGGCTCAGCTCAAGGAGCTCGTGTTGTAGGGAGAGGAAAACAGCACAGCTGCTGCATGCAGTGACAGAGGCCGGGAGATGGGGGAGGAAGACTTTTGGGGGGCCGGGCCTGGGAGGGCAAGTCAGAGCTGAGTCCTGAGGAAGAAAAGGCCCATGACAAGGGGGAAGAAAGCTGAGGGGACAATGGTAGGAAGAGGGAGTGGCGTGTGCAAGCAGGAGCTTCAGAGGTGAGAGGGATGGCCAGTGATGGGAGGCAGAGCTGGAGAGCAGGCAGAGGCCAGGACATACAGGATGGCCATTCAGGGTAGGAAGGAGGGGGCAGTTGAGGTAAATGAGAAGAAGCAGGTCCAGGAGATCCCAGGAGATAGACTCAACAGGACATAACAATACGGGTGTGTAGAGGTGAATGAGAGGAATTTGGTGTGACTCAGAAGTGGCTAGGTGTGAATAACCACCTGGATGGAGGTGCTGTTGAAGGAGTGAGGGATGTGGAGAAGAAATGGGTTTTGAGGGGGACATGATGAATTCAGTGTTAAACACTCTAACACTGAGATGCTTGTGGGATATCCATTGTTGATGAACATAAAGCAAGGGATTTTTGAAATCCTGTACCCAAAATACACTTTCATGTCATAGTCACAAGTGGATTTCACCAGGGTTATCAACAGTGGGTGAGGCCAAGCGCAAGCGAGAGATCACCCAGTGAGGTTAGGTAGGGTGAGGCTTAGAGGCAGGCTGAGACTGGGAGCCTTAGAAACTCCTGTGCTGGAGCCAGAAGAGGAAGAACAGAGGAAAGGGGAATATAAAGAGCCAGTGACATCATAATTAGAAGGTAAGGCAGGAAATAGAAGAGCTAAATAAAATGTAATGAAAATTACCATTGGTTGGGTTTGGTAGCCAAAGCATTACTGGGGGATAATAAGAAAAGTTTTGATAAGAAAATTATTGATAAGAAAAGTTCCATTAGAACAGAAACAGATGAACCAGTGGGTCAAGGGGCAACTGGCAGTTAAGGAAAGCAGGAATGTAGACAGACTACACTTTCAAGAAACTTGACTCTGAAAGAAAGGAAAGACTTAGAGCAGTATGTAAAGGGAAGGAAAGGTCAAGGGTGAAATATTTTTAAATGTGAGAGATGCAAGCACATGTATATAAAGAGAGGCAGCACCAGCTCTAGGCAAGAGTTCAGATGCCAGCTTCCCCAAGAACTGGCTGTGTGACCTTGGGCAATGTGCTTATACCCATCGTTCCTCAGTTTTCTCATCTGACATGTAAATTTATGATAGTATGTAGGTCACAAGGGGCAACGTGAGGATGGACCAGTTAACACATGTAACAGTTCTCTTAAAGTACTGCATGATCCAAGCGAAATGGTGCACAATCCCAATTGCTCAGGAGGCTGAGGCAAGAGGATTGCAAGTTCAAGGCCAACCTCAGCAATTTAGTGAGAACCATAGCTTCTCAAAATAAAACAGTTTTAAAAAGAACTGGGGATATAGCTCAGTGGTAAAGCACCCTGGGGTTCAAACCCTAGTACTACAGAAAATAATACAAAAAAAAAAAAAAACCTCAACAAGCTTTGGCTGTTATATTAACAATCAGAATCTGTGAGGTGAGACAATTAATAAGAGGGAAAGGATCCGGAGAAAAGGATGCATCGGGAAGGATATCCACAAGACGGGGTTTAGAGGTTGGGTAAGTGCTTGTTTGTTTGCTTATGTTCCTTATTAAAACTAACACTCCCACTGGGCGCGGTGGCACATGCCTATAATTCTTTTGCTTTGGGAGGCTGAGACCGGAACATTGCAAATTCAAAAACAGCCTCAGAAATTTAGCAAGGCCCCAAGCAATTAGTGAGACCCTGCCTCAGAATAAAAAATAGAAAACAGACTGGTGATGTGGCTCAGTGATTCAATCCCCAGTGCCAAAAAAAAAACCTAACAACAAAAAACTAACCCTAAGTGCTGAGCTGTTACCAGCCGTAGCTGACTGAGGCCAGAGCCAGCTGAAATAAGAGTGCCTCTCAGGCCTTGGGCCTAAGCTGCCTAGGCACTGATATAAATGGCCATAGTTGACACATTTCTGCAGTTGCTTACAACAACACCATAAGAGGTCATTTTATTGTAGGAAGCCATTTTTTACCTTAAAGAATGAATCAGAGTAACAAGCCAATGACTTAGGGGACAGTGACTGCCTTGGCCTTTAAAGCACTCAGCTATTTAGCGAGGCCCTGAACAACTTAGCAAGCCCCTTTCTCAATAAAGAAATTAAATGGAGATGGGGATGTAGCTCAGTAGTAAAGTGCCCCTGGGTCCAATCCCAAGTACCAAAAAATAAAATATCACATTCATACAGTATTTTCCTTTCCAATTTGCTCCAGGCTTCTCTGAATCAGGAGTCTCAGAGTCTTTTTAACTTCAAATAAGATCTATTTAAACCAACCATCAAGTAGTCAAGGCAATGAAAGTTTCCTTCCTTTTGTAGCAGTGTTCTTGCTTTAACATGTTTTATATTCCTGTGACCTAGGTGGAGATAGATAGATAGATAGATAGAGATAGATAGATATATAGATAGATAGATATATAGATATAGATATAGATATAGATATAGATATAGATATAGATACATCCTTCTGTGTCATAGACCCTGGAGGATCTGTTCCTCACGGTCTTGCCATGCTCTGAAGAATGCCTTCTGCTGGAAGTAACCCAGTGTTGATGCCACATTCCTGCCCATCAATACCAGTTACATGCCCTCAGGAACCTACTTGGTCCAGCAGCGTATCTCCCTGCTTGGACTCTCATGATCAACGCTTAGGAAGCTGGTGTGGGCAGAGCAGCATGTAAAACACTCTTATTTTCCTTGGAGTTCTCAGCTTGGTCTAGGTGGAGCTTTCACCGCAGGCCTGAGACTTCCCTGCATCTGTTAAGGAAGAGAATATTCAGCACTGAGAAGCCTGACCCAGGCCAGGCAGCTGGCTCCTGGGTCTGCCCCCAGAGCCCTTCCACTGACTGTTCACTTGAGGGCAACAATGATCAGTTGATTGGAGGGAGCTTTTTGCTAAATCTCTTAGAATGCAGAGATTATGCCCCCCTCCACACTTTCCTTTCTTCCTTTGTTGTTGTCCTGAAGCACCTATCAGGATGCCTGGCACTTAGTAGGCATTCGGTGTGTGTCTTTAGAAGGAATGGAATGGAAGGGAACGAAATAAAATGGAAGGGAAGTTGATGAGAGCTCAGATAAAGTTCTTGCTCCCAATTCCCAGAAGTAAGTGCATTATTAATAACTGATAACCAGTTCAAAGCAATGATGTTGAGAGCAGAACTTTGAGGTAAACTATAAGGCTTGGTCATTTTTATTTTTATTTTTTTATTTTTTTATTAGAAGTATATAAAGAGATACAGTTGAGGGGGAAACATTATCAAAACATTAGCAATCAATGGATTTAAACTTTGTTATCCAGGGGAAATGCCAAAACATGGATGACCACCTTGGGTTTTACTTGTTGCAGTTTCCCCCAGAAGAACTCATGCATTAAATGGGTAGCTCGTGGAGGAATGACATCGGCTTCTGAGATGGTTCCCCCATCTTCCCAATCTCCAGTCTCCTATGAGTTCTTCATATACCCTCCCCCCAACCCCCTCCCTACACCTCCAAGTATCCTGGAGAGCCGTCCCCCTATTACTCTGAAAGTCATTCAATTTGAAGTTTTGTTAGGTTAGCTGTAAGCCCTACTGCTTCTCCATATATGCTAGATTCAACAGATGAGAGAAACCATTCGGCACTTGAGTCTCTGAGATTGGGAGACTTCACTAAGCATAATTCTATCCATCTCCATCCATTTGATTTCAAATGCCATAATATCATCCTCTCTAATGGCCGAGTAGTATTCCATAGTATATATGTACCAAAGCTTTTGTATCCACTGGTCGAGTGAGGGGTATCTGGGTTGGTTCCATAATCTAGCTATAGTAAATTGAGCTGCTATAAACATTGATGAAGCCACATTGCTATAATATGCTGATTCTAACTCTTTTGGGAAAATTCCCAGGAGTGGGATAGCTGGGTCGTAAGGTGGTTCCATCCTTAATTTTTTGAGGATTCTCCACACTGCTTTCCATAGTGGCTGAACCAGTTTGCAGTCTCACCAGCAGTGTAATAGTGTTCCTCTTTACCCACAGCCCCTCCAGCATCTGTCCTTGTTTGTATTCTTCATTTTTGCCACTCTAACAGGAGTGAGGTGGTATGTCATTGAAGTTTTGATTTGCATGTGCCTTACAGCTAAAGATGTAGAGCATTTTCCCATATATTTACGGGCTTTCTGGACTTCCACTGGAGAGAAGTTCCTTTTGAGTTCTTTAGCCCATTTATCGATTGGATTATTTGTGAGTTTGGACTTTAGTT
>PVKS010007052.1:0-74960 GCA_004027875.1 Aplodontia rufa | reverse complement strand
ACTGCAAAGTGTCCAAGGAAGAAGGAGGCAGTAAAAACCTATGAGAGAGAGAGAGAGAAAAGAGAGGGAGAGAGAGAGAGAGAACTAAGAAAGGGCTTCAAAACCTTGGTAGGTCAGAATTCATATTTTTTGCATATACGGTAATCTTTTCATCAAAATCTTGAGAGGTGATCAGATTCAGTGAACTACTAAAGACACTGCAATGTAACATGAGATATACTAAAAGTTTCAAGTCAGTTTTGAGCAACATAATGTAATTATTACCTTCTATGTACAAATGCTGGAACTCAGGACAACAATACAATTATACAGATCTAGAACCAAAACCTTCACTATGTCCTGGATATAAACTATTAAGTTTTAAATTTTGGCTACTCTTGGGGGTCTTTTTCAGACCACCACTCTCTTGCTACAACAATATAGCCATGCCCTCAGACACATTACCACGCATTTGAATACATTCCAGCTTTCTGGGAATTAGCACAGTCTGAATTTGACTTACATGCCTCTTGTTTCATATGTAAAAGATTTAACTGCAATGTTTTGAGAGTATTTGAGATGGCTGAGTCAACTCATTAGACATTATTTAATAATAGTCTCATTGTGTGTAGATGATCCTTTTCAACTACAACTGTCCCTACCACCAAGGGCCAATATGTTAACCACAGATAACCATGTTTTCATCCACACAGATGAGCCAGTGAAAAGCTTTTCACAAGAATGTAACTCTGGGGCTGGAGCAGTGGCTCAGCAGTTACAGTGCTTTCCTGGCAATTGGGAGGACCTACATTTGAACCCCAGCACCCACATACACAAATAAATTTGGAGAAACAAAAATCAGATGAAGAAATAAATAAAAATAATTCTCTCTCTCTCTCTCTCTCTCATTCTCTCTTTACAATGACAAAGGAGAAGGAGGAGAAATAGAAAGGAGGAGGAAGAGGAGGAGGTGAATGCAATCATTAGTATAATGAAAACTGCACTATTTAGTAACTGAGAAATTTCATATTTTATTTGGCCTGAGTCTATCTACAGAAACCTGAATAAGCCACTCCAATGAACATTCCAATATCCTGCAAGCAATCCACATCAATAGTCCAGAAATTTTTCATCAGGAGCACACATTATCCCCTTATTTCCTTCAGGTGAGCATGGGTCTAGGGGGATCATATGGTAACAAACATCAACTTTTCTGTGGACTTATAGAATTGACTGTCCTGAGTTTCCATGAAGTATTGTTCTCTACATTTTGCCTCCTATATCTTCTGGTGAATTCCCTTTTTTCTACCAACAAAAAGTTCATAGCTGTCCTTAACAAAGTACCAGAATAGGGACCACACTTTCCTGAAAGTATCCAACTTGCTCTAGATCTTATGGCATGGATTTGCACACTTGCTAGAACCATTTAAAGTTTTCCATGATTATTGCTTGGTTTCTAAGAGACCCTCCATTTCTGGGACAGATCCTCTATTCCTGCCTGCCACTCAATAACTCAGGATGTGGTATCTTGGCACACGTTCTATGAAACCTACCACTGTCCAGGACCAGGACAGTAAGGTTGCAAGTAAGCCACCACAGCTGCACAATGTAGGGGATGTTTGCCCACGCCTAGAAGTGAAGCTTTCATAAAATTTGCACCCCACACACCTTGCTCTAAAGAAAGCATTCACTCTCAAGGTGTCTGGGGGCGTGGGGGGGCGGTAAGTGGCACTTGCGAGTCCCAAAGTATACGCTGGATCCTGGACGCTATGCTTGGTTCAATGTGAACCCTGTGTGCTGTGGCTATACTAGTGGCACAAAACAGGCAAGACTACTCCAGCCAATCCTCCTGAATGAGTAGGAAAGTGTCTCTATCTCTCACTCATTCAAATGTAAAACCATCCATGTTTAAGGAAGTTGGAGCCAGAATTTCCAACTGTGTTACAGGACAAAGTTTTAACACCCTGTAGGTGGTAAATACATAGTTTTTGAATGAATACTTTAATGTGATTCTATGGGTATTCTCTGACAAAAGATAATACTACTCATGTCCATACGTATGAACTTTCTTAAATATAAGGTAAAGGGCCAACCTTGATTTTTGTGGTGAGCACTAAGAACCTTTTGTCACATCAAATGATCCAGTTAGGAAGAAAGGCAAGAACTTCACATTTCAAAATAAATAGAAAAAAACATTGAGATTGTCACAGAATATGGAAGACACAAGATACAAATAATACATAAAAATGAACACAGACCTGGAAGTATGAACAGACAAATGTAAAATTGTGTTTGGACCTCAAGTGGACACGTTGCCTAGTATTTTGATTTCATTTTGTCTTAACATTAATATATACACTGGAGCATAACATTAAGCACAGCATTTCAGAGAAATATTCACTAACAAGTAAGTAATCCCTGAAGCTGTACATAGCTGCTGACCCCAAAGAGGAGATTTAATGCTGAAAATTTTTCTGCTTTTTCAACCTCATATTAGAAACAAAATTACCTCGGATTCCCAAAGCCTGACATATGAATCAAATTTTCAAAAATATAGGCTGATATAAAATATCCATATTATAAATAGATATGTAACCAACACATATGAATGGATAGAATATCTTATATGTGCACAGGAATATTTAGTTTTGGTTTTCATTTTAAAGATAAAGAATTCATTGTATTTAATCCCATTAAATATTTTGATAACAAAAAAGATAATGAAACTTTAGTATGAAAAATTGTAAATAGAAAATTGTTTCTTAAGAATTTTAGACTAAGGTCTTGAAAAAGTTATAACCAGGGGCTGGAGCGGTGGCTCAGCAGTTTTGGCGTTTGCCTCACATGTGCAGGGATGCAGGTTCGTACCCCAGCACCATGTACACAATGAAGTGTCTGAGCAACAAAGGCCAAATGAAAAATTAAATAAAATTGATGCTCTCTCTCTCTCTCTCTCTCTCTGTGTCACACTGTCCTTCTCTCTTTAAAAAGAAAAAGAAAAACTTATAACCAGAATCTGCTTTAATAAGTAAACAATTTATACATATATCACTAGTATACTAAGAAAATGTTTAAATTAAGAGAAAATTCACATAAGGCAGAAAACACCAAAAACACCAACCTGTCAGAAAATGTATACCTCTTTCTCTTGTAATTTCATAGGCTAATATTTCTTAGTGGAAGAAAAATTAGGGTTCCATAAAACTACGCTAACATCCAAAAACTCATTTTTTATTTCCAATAAAGATTTTTGTAAAGTTTGGAAGATCACTATGCAAATATTCATATAAAGAACCACGGGACTTGTCAAACGTTGGTAAAACTTAGTATCCTAAGATTTAACATGAGAGCAGAATCCCTTTGAGAGGATAAAAAGAATCAAGTTCTGGAAGCTAGAGGCAACTCTTCAACCACAAAGTTTATTACACACAGATTCACTGCTAAGCATAGTGTGTCCCACGGATCCAGAGAAAATTACTATTGCCGGTCTGTGGAGGTTAGAACTCTTTATCTGCTCCCAATATATCTAGGGTAAAATGAAGAATGTGTCTCTTGGCATCTTCATAAACCCTTTAATTTTTCATGTTGAATGCCTTTTTATATTACTTATCTATGAGAACTATCAAGAGTTTAGTTATTAACCTTACTGAGTTACCATAATTTCCAATGTGGAGATGATTTTCAATACGAACTAGAAAATAGCCATTAGTATGGGGAGGGGGGTGATGGATCAGGAGAAGAGATGCTGCACAGAAAGGATGTTCAAGTTTGAAGAAACACTCCTGTTACCACGTGAATAAATGGACACTTTTGACTGGTTTTTCATTTTGGTTAATCACCATTTCAATTATAGCTGACAGAGGCTTTCTTTCTTTCTTTTTTTTTTTCTGAAGAGAGAGAGAGACAGTGAGAGAGAGAGAAAAAGAGAATCAACTTTATACAGTTTTTCATGTGACCTTCCTTGCTTCGACAAGTCATTGTGTCTGTGGTTGTGTATGTGGTGCTGCGGTTCAAACCTACATAGTCACACATGCTAGGTAAGCGCTGGAACCACTGAGCCACAGCTCAAGCCCCTGACAGAGGCTTCACTTGCAGGTTTTCAATGTACATATTCACACAGGAATATGCTCACAACCGAGTCTGGTTGGTTTTCATTTCTAACATGCAGTTTGTGTGTAACTGTAGACATCAGGTACATGATCAAGAAGCTCCAAGTGTAGCGGCTGGAAAGATGGCTCAGCAGCACAGCGCTTGCCTGGCATGTGTGAGGGCCTAGATTTGAAACCACGTATATAACTAAGTGGAGAAAAAACAAAAACCAGATGAAAAAATAAAAATAACTCTGTCTTTCACTCTTTCTCTTTAACTCCCGCTCTCCAAGAAAGAAGTTCAAGTGTAGAGTGGTGTCTCTCCTGTCTGAGGTGCTGTAACAAAATACCACATACTGGATGGCTTATAAACAACAGAAATTTGTTTCTCATATGTAAAAATTAAAATGAAATTCAAATTTTTGTATCAGTACATAAAATTGTTATGGGATAATGTGATGCTTATTCATTTACCTGTTATCTATGGATGCTTCTTGCTACAAGAAGAATTGAGTAGTTATAGCAGAAACTCATGGCTACCCTCCCTCAATTCTCAGATTTTACTATCCAGAGCTTTACAGAAAAAGTTTGACAACCTCTGATGTACACTGACCTATCATGATCTTTTGGCTGGAAAACTATGCAGACCACCCAGGAAATGGTTTATGGCTTTCTATGGGTGCTAATCCTCACTTTTTTGAGCTGCTAGAGTTTTCTTTTCAAACACAGATCTTGTTCCTCTCTGGAAACCTTGCAAGACCTTTCCATTATTTTTAATAGCAATCCAAATGCCGGCTAGGTTCTCCAAGCTGGGTTCCATGTTATCTGGATACAGACTTCCTTTGCAGTCTTCCCATTACCCATTTTTTACTGCTCACTGGGATCAACCAAAGATACCTGCTTTCCATTCCTGTACTGGAGATGCCCCATCTTCACAGAAATCCTCTTCTTGCCTCTATGTGTTCCTTGCTTGAATTATTCCCATTTAGAGTTTGGTTTTAGTACAGCCAAAGATCCTTTGCTTTGCCAAACTTTAGGCACCCTCCTTCTAGGCCCATTTCTGGACATTGTTTTAAAAAATTCAGCTTTAATAAGAACTCCATCCTTGATATCTGATCACCCTCTCTTATGGCTGATATTAAATATCCCCCAAAGGCGCCTATGTTTAAGAATTGGTCCCCAACACAATGACATTCGGAGGTGGGGACTTTTGGAAGTGAGGGAATCATGAGGGCTCTGACCTCTAAATGCATTAATCCATTGATAGATTGCAAATGAAATGTACTATCGGGTTGTGATAAAAACTATACGAGGTGAGACCTAGCAGGAGAAAGCACTTACTGGGGTGAGTGCCCTTCAAGGGCATACTTATCCTTTCCAATTTCTCTCTTTTTGTTTCCTGGCCACCATGCGTTGTTCTGTTTTGCTCTATCATATGTTCTCCTCCATGAAGTTCAGCCTCACTCAGGTTCAAGATAATCACACCAATGGACCATGGATGGAAACCTCTGAACCTGTGAACCAAAATTAATCCTTCTTCTTTTAAGTTGATTTTCTCAGGCCTTTTGTCATAGCAAAGGAAAGATGACAGACAGCCTCAATAACTTGATCAGGTTGCTGATCTTTTACCATCCCCTGGGCCTGATTTGTCTTCAGCCAGAATCCCTCCTATTCCTGAGGGTTCTTGGGAATTTTCTTCACTAAATCCCACCATGCTCCTTTGCTAAAAATTCCCAATTACTCTTGCTGTGTTTGTAGTTTCATTCAATCTCTCTCTCCTACTGCAAAAATCCCTTTGCTTGACTGCTGGACGTACAGGGAATAAAAAGTCTCATATAACATACTTCTAGAAGTATCATTGAATGATTTGTTTAATAGTTCCTATTTTTCTTCCTCAGGAAAATCTTAACTTACTCTCCTGCTCCAATATATTGGTTGGGCCCACTACTGTGTGGATGGTGTACTTCTCCCTTGTTCTTATTACAGTATACTATATATTTGTGAGGTTACTTGAGTAATAGTCTTCTTCATTAAGTCTTATATTCCATTAAGGCAGGAATTATATGTGTTTAATCATCTATTAAGGTCTGGCATTTTAAGTACTCAGAAAATATTTGTTAAATAAATTAATGAATCAACATTAAGAAGATCCTAAATTATAAAAATTTTAAAGAGAAATTCAGTCAATTATACACATTTTTATATATAGTTCCATGATCTGATCTGAATGTTAGTGTTCCTGCAAATTCTTATGTTGGACACAATCTTTGATGCCATAGAATTAAGAATTAAATTTGAATTTCAGATGAATAATTTCAGGCACATGCTATGCAAATAACTGAATCCCAGTACTAAGGAAAATCCATTTGTTGTATATCCAAAAGTCAAATTTCACTGGGCGTCTTCTGGTTCACCTGGCAATCCTACCTTGAAGAGATCTCTAATAAAAAGTAAATTTGAAGGGCTGGAGTGGTGGCTCAGCCTGCACTTGCCTGGTATGTGTGAGGACCTAAATTTGAACCCCAGTATGACGTACACAACAAAGTGTTGGAAAGACAAGAAACAGATGAAAAAATAAATCAAATTTATTTTCTCTCTCTCCTTAAAAAAAAGTAAATTTGATTCTCTCTCTCTTTCTCCTCCCTCTCATCCCCTCCTTAAAAAAAAAAAAAATATTTGATTTGGTTATTGAGGTTCTAATCAAGCATCAGCATAAACATTTATAAAATTATCAAAGAAGATGCTTCAAAGAAATGGAGAGCTATAACACTTTAAACTGATCAGATCTGCCTAGGGAATACACTGGATTATATTCTTACAAATGGAAAATATATCAAAATTAAATCAAATTACTATCAGCAGCAAACTGGTCTAATCAGAAAAGGGAAAAAAAGGGGAGGGGCAAAAGAGGAGAGAAGAAAACAAAAGTCAAGAGTAAGAAAGAAAGCCCAAGGTCAAGAAGAATGTCGACTACAAGATTTTAGCAACTAACATTTAGATTCTTCCAAAATTGCAATGTGGGAAAATGAAACTGCTAAGACTTAAGCTCAGAAAAAGCGGAGTGGGCCCCAGGCATAGCAATTTGGTTGGAAGGGAGGGGAGAGAACAGGTATTAAATAAAACTTTGTGTATGTAGAAATCACTTTGCTTCTAGGAATACGTGTTTAGTTTAAAATTAAAGTTAACATCAGAACATAGATCGCACTTTTTAAAAACTCAACCTGAAAACAAACAATGAGACTCCTAGCATCCTCAATAAGGATGTGCTAAACTCTCAGGAGAAACTTACTGATAAATAGATAGTTGCCATTGCCTATATAAACCAGATAACATTTATAGCATTTATAGATAATGGATTCTGACAAAGTTCTCTGATTTTAATTATAGCAAAGGATTTATTTTGTACCCACTCTCTGATTTATTTATCTCCTATTTATTTTTACTTACTATCCAACCTCCCTCTTTACCTTCTATCTTAAAAAAAAAAACCTGAAAATTTGTGACCAATGGATATTTTTACTTTCACAAACTAATTTTCTTTTGTAAAATTCATTTGTATTTATGGGTAAAACGAATCTCTATAAGGTTTCTACATTTTAGAAGGTTTTATTTGCACTCTAATTCTTGCAAAATCACTGAATCTGCAATTAGAATATTAAGCATGACTCCTCCTCCCCAAGGCTCTGCTCCCTGCATAATATGACCAATGAAGAGTGGGTCAGGACATGGGATGCTGGGAGCATTAGTGGATCCCATTCCTAGCAATGAGAGAAACACAGCATAAATATAGTGCTTCAATTTCTACACTGGGTACCTATGTAACTTACCATTATTTTAAGACACTCAATTTTGAAAGCTGCATTTAAAATGTCTTATTTTCTGAATCATCTATCAAAGGCTTCTCTACACTCAGCATCAGCTCTGTGGACCACCCAACCCATGAGAGTCACACTCTTGCAGCTGATGGGGTTCGTTAGTGAGCTTTGATTTTTGGACAATATGATTACAAGAAAAGGTACTTTGAAAAGACACATTTCAAGTTCTCTAAGCCAGCATAGGTAAGTTTTGTTTTTTCCAAAAAAGATGCTTTCTGCCTCAAAGGACATACACACACGATCATCTGTTTCCTACATTTTATTTTTATGCTATGTAGTTCTGAAATAATCTCTCTTTGAATTTCATTTGATCACACTCCAATCACTCTGGGTAATGCTTCCCAGCCCTCTAAGCTGACACAGAAAAGCTTTTCCCCTTCTTGCTCACATCCTGCCTGCCTCCCCAGACCTTTCCAGGTGCTTCAGCTTTTGCAGTTCACTGAACATCCCAAAGAAGAGGATCAAATCCCTTTGCTTGCTGGTGTCTTTTGCATCTTTTTCCAAGACTGTCTGATTGCTATTTAGATATTCCTGCACTGCTTTCTGTTCAAGACAGGGCAGGAAGTCAGTGTGAGTAAGAGTGCTAATCATCTTGTAGGAGAAAAACAATTTTAGTTCCATGAAGGCTCTCAGCCAGCAGAAAACAAAAAACAAAAACAAAACAAAAAAAAGAACAAAATTATTAAAAGGGAACACAAAACATACTCCCACACAGCTTTTCCTGAATGCTCTCCTAGTCTTGCAGACCTTTCTATAACAATTTTACTTAAGGTCATTTATGCAATATCTTGCTTGACTTAAATACTGCATACTATTCTGAAACAGAGTGCCAGGAAAGAAAAGTCTTTGGCCACTTTTTTTTACATTGAGGTGATAACCAAAAATCTCTTTTTCTAAAGGCATTATTATCTAGATATAAAATCTCTCTACATAATAGTAAATGCTAATTACTTAAATTGCATCCTATTCAGAAATAAAGAGCGGTACAGGTAGAATACGGCTAAACACACAGTCATTTGTGTATATAGTGCACTTTTAGTTTTTAAGAATACTGAATAGTTATCAAATTCAAGAATACAACCTAAAACTTATAATTAAAGTTTTCCTGTTGTTAGGGATTCAATTATGTCACTGGAAAAGTTATATCACAATTTTAACCCTCAGCCGCTCAGAATGTGATGTATTTGGAAATGAGTTTGTTGTAGATTTAGCAAAGTAGGCTCTTAATCTAGTATGACTAATGTCCTTATAAAAAGAAAATGTGAAGATACAAAGAAAGAATATCATGTGAAAAACAAAAGCAGGGATTGCACTTGTACATTGCCAGCCAGGGACACCAAGGATTGACAGCCACCATCAAAAGCCAGAAAGAGGCAAGGAGGGTTTTACCCAGTTTCAAGGGAGTCTGGCCTTGCTGACATCCGGAGTTTAGACTTGCAGACTCAAGAACAGTGAGAGAGTAAACTGGTTTAAACTATCCAGTTTGTGCTACTTGGGCATGATAGCCATTGAAAACTGATATATCTGTGTACCTTTCAACATCTGTAAAGAGGACAGAGTCCTCGTAGCCTAATTGCTTCTTCAGTGTCTTTAAGGTCCTACCTTTCAATATTGCTTCAAGGCAATTAAATTCCAACATGAGTTTGGGAGGGGCCAGCATTAAACTACCGCAGAGGAACTCTTGATGCTAAAAGTATAAAAATGATAATTAAAGCCAGATTCAGTGGCACATGCCTGTACTCCCAGTGACTCAGGAGGCTGAGGTAGCAGGATCACAGGTTCAAAGCCAATCTCAGCAATTTAGTGAGGCCTCAGCAATGTAGCAACTTAGTGTGACCCTGTCTCAAAATAAAAATAAAAGGGACTGGGGATGTAACTCAGTAGTTATGCACCCCTGGATTCAATCCTTGGTATCCTCCTCCCACTCAAAAAAAGAATAATCATTGAAATAATATCTATAAGAACATTATTTTCAATCTTAAAAAAGAGTCAAGCTTTACAAAGTACATCAGTAAATAACATGGAAAATTTTTATAATCATGCATAATCAAGTTTAGAAGAAAATGCCCTCAAAATAGTCTTAGCTGAAAGAATATGATAAAACTGTAGAGGACCTTTCTTCAATTACACCTCTACTGACTCCTATTTCTTCATCACATTAAAGTATAAAATACACATTTCCCTGTTTGGGGCAAATGTAAACATATTGAACACACTTGAATGCTTCTGTCTTGTTACACTGTCCTTTGCTGTAAGAACTGAACCATGAACATAGCAATAGGCAAGGAAGGTTTTTCTAATCTCCTATGTACTCAACCAGATCCCACCATTCTCTGTGGATAAGAATTAATATTAAACTTTTAGCTTTTAACTGTGCACCCAATTGTATTTATTTCTACTTACGTTCTCCCTCTTTCTCTCCCTCAATCTCTGTCTTTCCTGTACACACAATCAGAAAACTTTTTTTAAAATTAGTTATTGATGGAATCATGCTGAACACACTGTTTTGCAACTTACTCATCTATCATAGAACTTCCCATGATCTAGCTCATTCTTTTGAAATGAGATCTAGCTCATTCTTTTAATACAGACTTAGCTCATTCTTTTTAATGGCTGCATAATATTTTATTGTGCCAATGAACTAAAATTTACATATTTATTTCCCTATTGATGCAAAACAATCTATGCCCACTAAAATACATAAAGTATTTTAGTATAGAATGGATTCCCAGATGTAAAACTGCTGAATGAAAATGCGATGAGGATAAGCATCTTTTTATATGTATATTGGACATTTGTATTTCTTCAGTAGATTGTTTTCTCTGCTCTTCTCATTTTTCTTTTTGGATGTTTGTCTCAGAGATTGATAGCTACTCATTACACAGAGTCCAGATTCATATTTGCTTATACAGGCTAATAATGCTTCTCCCTTTCTGACAATAGTTTTATAGCTTTGTGGTGACTCTTAACTCACATAAAGTTTTTTATATTGTAAATTCTTTCCTAAGTTTCATTGTGCTTCACTTTGCTTAAGAAGTTATTCTTTGTCCTAAGGTCATATCACAGTTTCCTAAGAATTCATTTAGTACTTTCATTGTTTTTAATATTTAATTTATTTCAAATAACTATTTCCCAAGTGCATAATCATCCATCTTATTAAACCTACTTGTATCTAAAGTTTCCCATATCAACCATCCCTCAGCACTTCTGTCTCATGACCCTTTTCCTAACCTGCTACAATGACCTGTTAACAGCCATGACAGGATCCTCAGCCCAAAAATAATGATTCCTTGGTGTATACTCAACAGCCTCAATGAATGGAAAAACATTTTGCTAAGTGAAAGAACCAAGTCTTAGAAGACCACATACAGTATGACCACATTTATAAGATGCTGGACAGGGAAACTACAGAGACAGTGAGCTGAACCTTGGGTCACCTGGAAGTGGAACTGAAAAGATAAGTTTACTCCAAGGCACATGATGATATGTGATACAAATAGTCTATGCATTGACTGTAGAGATGGATACAAACTCATACAAATACACCCTACACAAAGTGAATTTTTCTATAGGTTGATTATACCTCAATGAACTTTATTGAAAAAAGGAATTGCTGGCACTTCTCCTATATTAAAAAAAAAAAAACAAAAAAACCTTACACCACTGCATCATGGTTTAAAATGCTTCTCCACATTACCTTCTCAATGTTCCTTTTCTCTCATTTGTGTGCATTCATGCAGCATTTTCACTCTCAGAAACCTGCCAAGCCTGTTCCCTTCTCACTACTTTTATGCTTTCTTTTCCATGCCAGAAATACCACTCTTTTGATAATACTTCTTATAATTATTAGCTCCTAAAAATACCTGTGCCCAGGTGTTACCCCAATGGAATCTGATTTAAGCAACAAATATCTTCAACTACAGCTCCATGCTGGGAGATTCAATGGCTAATATGGCCATGTTAATTAACAAACTTCCCCTGAGATCTTCACTAAAGACCAGACTTCCCAGGGATATCTTGATCTCACATCGTAAAGGCAGTTACATATTTATACTCTCCAGTTATTTCCAAGCAACTTTTACATGTAGAGCTGTACTGTAAAATTGAATATAATTAAGTGGATTAATGTATCACAGCAAAGGGAAATTAGCAGGAAAATCAGAGGAAACTGGTAGTGATACTGGAATAAAAAAAACTATACTATTCTATACAGTCATAGAAATGTGGCCATAATTGTGCTGCATATTCTATTCCCCAGTGTAAACCGAAAATTTTTCAGTTTTATAATTCTCTGTGTCTATGGACAACCACTTGCTAAGGAAGGAGAATACTATTCCTGGCACTGCCCCTTGAGACATGTCCCTTCTGGGGGCCTTCCCAAGGTGTCCATTGGGCAATGCAGAGAACAACATCCTCAACAAAATTCTTACAGTAAATAAAGTAATGAGTTTCTTGGGACTGTTTCTTCTAAATGATCCTCTATGTGACCCAAGGGCATAATTCCAAAGTATGATTCAGTGAAAACAATTCAGGGCAAAGAGTTCCAGAATAGAGTGGTGGTGGGAACAGGCAGTAATTAATGTAATTCATTTGCACATTTTCCTATGCTTAGAGTTTAATCCAAGAAGAGATTTTAACATATCTAGAGTAATACTTTCCATTGTATGTTCTGAGTGGGGTTAATAGTTATTGAACATTTTAAAAAGATTCTCTGTAGATAGAAGAGCTAATCTGAGGCACAGTGAAGAATTTAATACCACTCTCCCTCTTTAACATTTTTGTTTCATAACTGCCAATAGCCATACCAAATGAAATAATGGACTTGAACCTAAATATACTATTGTTAGTTAGATTTCCATCACTATAACAAATAGCCAAGATAATCAAGTTACAAAGACAAAATGTTTATTTTGACACAGAGTTTTGGAAGTTTCAGTCCTTGATGGGTTGTTCCTGTTGCTTTTGGGCATGTGGTGAGGCAGCACATCATGACAAAGAAAAACTATTCACCTCATGGCCAAGAAGAAAAAGAGAGAGAAAGAAGGGGATGGGGGTCCCACAATCCCTTTTGAGCACATGATCCCAATAACATGAAGATGTCCCAGTAGGACTCACCTATGAAATTTTCCACCATTCCCCAACAGCACCAAGCCACTAACACATGGGATGTTAATCCAGTTCATAGAATGCATCTTTTTCTGGTCCTCATTCTTGTTGAGAAATATGCTCTCTTCTGGCTGTAATTTACCAGAAGTGAGGACCTGCGATAAAGCCACCTTCTCAGAAGTAGCCATCATTGCTCACATCTTCATGCAGTTAAGGGAACCCTCAAAGTTTGTGGCACACATTGCAAAACTGAATCATCTGGCTCAACCTACAGCAAGAGTAATTTCTTAGAGGGAGACTAAAAAGTTACAATATGAACTTGAGTACAGAGCTCATAACTGACTTTTTTTCTAAATAAAATGTAACATTAATAATGGCATAGGAAAAGGCCTGATCCATCAAGAATGTGTTCCTTCATCACAAAATCAAAGATGTTCTGAAATGAAGCCTACTGATAACTTGGAAACATTGAGCTTTAATTAAACACAGGCAATAGATATACCAGGAGACAAAAAGGTCTTTTGAGACAAATGCACTCTATTTTTTAATAAGGATTTAACAAATAGTGAGGGACTATATGAAACAAGGTATTTAAATCCATAAATCCTCAGTATATTCCTCTTCTTGATCACTCCAGTAGCTATCATCTCTTCTTAGAAAACAACAGTTTCAGGGCTGGAGCGGGGACTCAGAGGTCAGAGCGCTTGGTGGGCATGTGAAAGGGCACAGGTTTGAACCCCAGCACTACGTACATAATCAGGTGTCTGAGCAACAAAGTTACATGAAAAAATAAATACAATTGATTCTCTCTTGTTTTCTTTCTCTCTTAAAAAAAAGAAAAGAAGAAAAAAAATAGGAGAATGGATCAGTTTCCCACGCCCAGTGTCTATAGTGAAATAGCAGATCAATTCAACAAAAAGACATTCCCAGTGGAAACTTCTTGGTTGATGGCTTCAATGTTACTTATATTGAAACCTCAAAAAAGTGAAATGAAGGGGGCTGGAGCGGTGGCTCAGTGGTTTCGGCACTTGCCTGGCAAGCATGAGGACCCAAGTTCAAACCCCAGCACCACGTACACATCTAAGTGTTGGAGCAACTAAGGCCATGTGAAAACTAAATAAAGTTATTCCTCTCTTTCTCTGTCTCTCTCACTGTCCCTCTCTCTTTAAAAAAAAAGTGAAATGAAGGTAAAAATTTGATGATTTGCATATTTTTGTTAGAGAAAAACAAGAACTTAGAACTTTTCTAGGAGTATAGAATTTATATTACATTTTTCTATTAAAAATACCATATCCTCATTCTACATGGTTTATCAAATTCTTCATGATTTACCAAATGAATGAGGGAAGCATTTTATGGCTTTGCAATTTCTACCATCAAGATGTCATTGACATTTTTTTCTTTTGTGGTGCTGGGATTTGAACCCAAGGCCATGTAGATGCTAGGCAAGTTCTTTATCACTGAGCTATACCACAGTCCTGTTGACATTTAGCTCTGGGAAAAAAATAGTACTTTTTTGCATCATCAATATTTTTCCTTTTAGTAACATGGCTAGGCATAGATACATGATGTCAGACATTGGGGATTTCTTTTATCAAATAGACTGATACATGAATTGTAGAGGAGCCTTTGCCACAATCCAGGGAGTGAAGAAGTCTGACACTTTTATAGTCATGCCTATCTATATATTTAAATCCCAGGCACACATTAACATCCTTTTCAGAAAAAGTCCCTAGATGCAGCTCTGTAATGCTTTAGACTGAGTTTGAAATAAGCCCCTCTAGGAGATGGAGCTATGTGGCTCAGCCATTGCGGGGCTTGCCTGGCATGCACAAGGATGCAGATTCAAACCCCAGCACCACATACAGCACAAAGTGTCAGAGCAAAGAAAGTCATTTGAAAAACTAAATAAAATGTATTCTCCATTTCTCTCTCTGTCACTCTCTCTTTATTAAAAATGAATAAGTAAGCCCCTCTAGAATGCAAATTTAGAACACTGATTCCTGTAACTCTTAACTGCTACAGATCTCAGGTCACTCTGTGTCATCTCCACATATGATATTCTTTCTGATTCATTCTTGATAGCTTTAGGCTCATTAGCAAACATGAAATTAATAGAACAAATGTGACCACTCCCCCTTGAATGCTTACGGTATTGCACCTGCTTGTATTTCAATAGATGATTCTGCGGCTGTGTTGAAGAAAATATTCATGGTGACTAGAGGGAGCCACCTTAATATTCTCTACTAAACCCTTTATCCGTTGGCCCTTTAATTCTTGCTAGTGCCAGTTCCTGTGCCTGGAGATTACCTTCAGATCTCCTTATCATTAATCCATTCATCCACTCTCATATATTGTTTCACAAAAGTCATGTCACCTTTTCCTGGCCACTTCACCTACTCATTTTTTATTTCTGTGGTAGTTAAATGGTACTTTTATTTTTTTTTATTTTTGATAAGAAAAAAAAAACAGATTTATTAGGAAGGTGAAGATGACTGTGCTAACTTGGATAGCTGGTTGTAAAGGAAGGATTTTTCCTTAAACCTCTAACCTTTGCCAGAAGTTGGACAGATACATGACTTGCTTTCTCTCAAATCATCCCTGGACTCCAGACAAGATGCAGGATCAATTTTTCATTATTAGGGAAAAAATGTACTGAGTGCTTTTTTTGCTATTACTCAATGATTTGAAAGGGAGAAATCACCAAAACATAACTTACTGATACATGTATGAGTATTTAAATGCAAATATTAAAAAGATTTTTTGCCAACTGTTTGGACAAATCAGAAAGTCATTGAGCTTGTGTTTATCTCTCAGCCTAACTTTACCTGATTTTTCTTCTGTTGAGAGACAAGACTGGGAATTTTCCACTGGGCCTCTTTTGTGTCCTGTTCCAAGCAGCTGTTCCTCGGGACTCTTGTCTTACAGATGACCTTAGGCATAAACTCTCCTTCCTCACCCTCTGGATAAAAATATACACTGCCAGAAAAATAGTTACTAATCTACCAGAGCAATTCCTCCCTTCCTTGAAGACCAGAACTGTCCTTGAAATATTGAACTTCAGCTGATACCTCCTGCTAAAGCACCTTTACCAATAAATATAACTTTGCTATGGTTTGAATATCCTTTGTCCCTCAAAGGATCCTGTGCTGGAAGCTTGATTCCAGGACAACACTTTTGCAAGGGGTTAATGTCTGTCTCAAGGAATAGACTAAGGTCTTACAAGATGGGATTAGATACTGCAACAAGAGAGAGCTGTTATAAAATGAGACCACACCACAGCTTCCCATCTAGTGAATGCCTACGGTCCATTTAACATCCCCATCATGTTGTGATGCAGACAGAGACCCCCTCACCAGGTACTGGGAACAAGCTCTTTGGACTTTCTAGACCCCAGAAGCACAAGCTAAATAAACCTCTTTAACATTAGTCAATATCAGTTATTCTTTTATAGCAACACAAGGACTAAGGCAGCCCTCCTTCACTAATTGAAGACCTGCTTTCAAACTTTCTGCTGTTCAGCATTTCAAGTAGGGACTGATGCTAAGGGAGCTTTGGTTGATTTTCTTCCATAGGCAAAGGTGTGGAGAGCATGTCTACATTCAGCATCAGGCAAGGAAGGTGCAGATACAGTTAATCAACATGGGAAGACTGACACAAAAAATAACAACTTGTTATTTTTTTTAAATCTTCAGAACACAACAGTCAAATAGATTAGAATATATGAGTCAATGGTATCAGTATGTCTGTTTTTCCAAATGTATGCTTTACAGAAGCCAAATCATAATCACAAGATCACTTAGTTAATTTTCAATAAGAAATAGCTAACATCAGGACCAAACTTGCCAGGGATTTTCCTTCTGCACAAAGGCAGAGCAGCATAGGAAAGCAATTATTAGTCATAAAGTGGTTATGTGATGGTGGATGGTGGAATCTGAAAACAAATGAGTTAGTGAGATAAATCAAGTGTTCATTAGCAGAAGACAAAAAATTGGATGCATCCACAGACACAGAAGGTTCTGGAATTTTTGAACTTTCCTGTCTGAGTCTTTTGCCCATTGGATGAATTGGCCTAATGGTAGCATTGGAGTATCCTTTCCAAGTGCCTCCAAGCCTGCCTTTTCTTATTAACATTTTTTCCTTCAATATTTATAGCAGCTCAATTACTATAGCTAAATTACAGAACCAACTCAGATGTCCCTCACTTAATGGGTGGATTCAAAAACTTTGGTACACACATACAATGGAATACTACTCAGCTATTAGAGAAAATGATATTATGGCATTTGCAGTCAAATGGAGATGGAAAAAATTTTGCTAAGTAAAGTATCCCAAAGTCAGAGACTCAAGGGCTGAAGTTTTTCTCTCATTTGTGGAAGCTGGAATACAAGTGGAAACAGTATGATAGATGGCTAACCTAACAATTACCTTAACATGTATGAATTTTTACATGATCATGGTGAACCTTGCCTAGGTTCCTAGGGGGACATAGAGAGGGGCACAGGGAGGAGGGAAGGGAATAGAAAGGACATCAAGGAGACCAGAGGGAGGTAGTATGGGGGAATCTAATCAGAGGGGAACCTCCGACTTCTAGAAGTCAGCTAACTTGGGGCATAAGTAGGGGGAAACATGGAACCATGGGGAACCCAAGGGGGGTAAATCATGACCTGGTACCAGCCTTGGCTTATTCTGTCATTATACTTTTGCACTTGATTGTTTGGCAACGAATCCCTCCTAATTATAAGATCATGACAAATAAAAAGAAATAAATAAAAATAAAAGAGTTTTGCGCTTGCATTCATAAAAAAAAGAAATGTTAAACCTTTTCATCAGTGATGGTCCCTTTGGTTTAAAAGCAATTCTAGTTCTTCAAGGTAAGGGATTCATTACATGTGGAGATCGCTTGTGTAATTTTCAGAAGGCAATCTTATTTCTTATTTTCAAGTTCTTGAGGGACTCTGCACTGTAGTTTCCAAGAACAGACAACATTATATTTTTAGTTCTTAATGTAGAGGGATGAAAATGGGGTTAGGAATCAAGAGAGTTGGGTTTGGATTTAATCTCTGACACTTAACTAGTTTTGTGACCGTGGGCAAAACATAATTGCCTTCATCTGAAAAAATAAATAACAACTGTACTGTCTACTGCAAAAGGTTGTAGCCATCTCAGATTATACTATATATCAAGGTACTTCCATGCATTTATCCTTCTTCTTCTCACTCTTGAATGTTTGTTGACCACTGATTATAAATCAGGCTCTGATCTAGAACTAAAGTCGTGAGAAAAAAAATGAAGACCAAATCACCTGCCTCAAAGAGGGTGGTCTAGATAGATCACAAGTTAATGAGGAGAAAAAAAGGCAGGAGTGGGAAATGGTAATCACCAAGTGAGACTGTGGGATTGTGAGTTAACATGGGGTGCCAGGCCTGCCTATGGATAATCTATGAAGAAAGAGGTGGAGAAAGCAAGAGAGCTGGAGGAATGGAATATCTGGATGGAGAAGCAAATGAAGCAGAGCCAAGAGCTAGTGCACCTGAAAAAAAGCAGCGAAGATAGTGAGGGCATGATAGAGGGGGGCACTGCTCGGGGAGAAATCAGAGATGTGTTATTGAGGTATTGGAAAAGCTCAGACAGTCAGTGTGGGTAAGAAGATAAGGCTCACTATGGAGGAGATTGGCTAAGGGTCATTTAAAAAAAAAAAAAAAGAGAACAAAGAATATCCTGTCCCAAATCACCAGATATCTATATCTTCCAACATCACCTCTGTCAACAAAGGTGCTCTCCATTCTGATAAAGGTACCTAGGGGCACAGGCAAAAGACTAAATCAGACTAGAAAATCTGTGATCATGCTCCTAGGCATGAGGGAGGGAAAATGATGATGAATGGAAGGAGGAAATTTTGAGAGCCAAAAGAAAGACGAGTTGCACACCCTTTTGGGGCTCTGGTCCCAAGGCTCCATTCTCCTGGAAAAGTCTGTTCCCTATGCCTTTCTTAAATAAAATCTGTTTTCTTGTCTTGTTCTGGAGTCCCCCGATTTTCATTCTTGAACTCCATGGGACACAAACCCGATCCCAAATCCCACTAGACTATTATCAGTATATACTGATGGCAATGTGAAAATAAACTCGATGAGGGTGAATACAGGGTAGGGAGAATTGTTCAGTGGGTTTTCACCATCATTCTGGTAAAAGATAGTGCTGATTGACATTAGCAGTGGCAAAGAAGAGGAATATAATCTGGAGATATTCTGAAAATAGGAGGAACAGATTTTTACCATGTGAAAGAGATTAGAGAAAATCAGTGTCCAAAATCAAAGGTCTAAGGCCCAACTGAGTGAAAGACTAGGTGGAGTAGGTTTTAAGAAAGGAAGGAGAAAAAAGAGTTTAGTTAGGAGCACACTGATTTTGAAATTCCCTTTGGACATTCAAATGCAATGTTGAAAAAATAGTTTTGGAATTTCAAGAGTATATGATATACAGATATACATTTGTGATTAATGATATAGAAGGTGGTTAAATCTACAAAAATTGATTGATCACGTAGGGAGTAAGGTTAGATAGAAAATGAGGAAGTTCCATGATCTGGGGATCTACAAAGTGCAATTTGGGCAAGAAGGCAGAGGTGGCACATATATCTGAGAACCAGTGGTCAGGCAGAGAAGCAAATCAGTGAAAGAGTGGGATCCCAGAAACTTTGTTCAATGCTGAATACATGTACTGAGATGAGCAATCAGGCAGCAGCATCATATGTGACATTATAAAAGTCACCTTGGTTCATGATAAAGTTTATGTATGTAGAATTGGGGGCAAAAAGGTTGAATTTTAAAGTGAGTTCAACAACAATAATAACAAAAAACAAAGTGGATTTCAAACACAAAAGATAAACATGGAGAGACAAGAAGAGAAATGACATATTTTTATGTTTTTTTAATGAGAGAAATAAACATTATGGTTTTGTGCTGGTGGGAATAGTATAGACAAGAGGGAAAGAGCTATAACAATATTTTGTAAGAACTTGGAAGGACACAGTATGATGGCAACTTATTTATTAATATATAATTAGCCAGGTGTAGTGGTACATGCTTGTAATTCCAGCAGCTCGGGAGGCTTAGGCAGGAGGATCACAAGTTCAAAGCCATCCTCAGCAATTAAGGAAAGCCCTAAGCAACTTATCAAGACCCTATCTCAAAATAAATAATAAAAAGAGCTAGGGGTGTAACTCAGTGGTAAAGTGTCCCTGGGTTTAATCCCTGGTCCCAAAAGAAAGCAAACCAAAACAAAAATATAATAAAAAACAATTTAAGGTATGAAATACAAAGTATTTATATTGCTATTGTTTCATTTGTGCTGGTTTCTGTTTTATTTGATAAGCCATAGGGTAAATCAAGCAGAAACTTTCTGGCTATAAGAGATACCTGGACTTAAAGCAGGCTTGCCTCTGTTTTCCTGTTATTCCTTCTGTCACTGAGGACTCATTGAAGTTACCTCATTCTAAGCTTCCAGTCAACCAACAACCTTGTGGAAGGCAGAATCCCAAGGATCCTGGGAAGATTCCCTTCCCAGGATTTTGCAGAAGGAATTTAGATCACTAATCTGCTGACCTTATGTAGAGAGGTGAACCCAATCCAACCACATTAAGAGGAGAGAAGCTTCCCTGCCTGGAGGGAGAAGAAACAAAGGGGAAGTGGATTCAAAGATACTGGTAACTTGAAAAGGACTTGATCCCTGGGGAAAGTGTACCACAAGACAAGTATGCAAGCAACCAAAGCAGGGCAAAGGAACCTTGGCCAACAGCTGCAAGGAACAGGCATCTCTCACACATAAGAGAGCAACTGAATTTGAGCAACCTGAGAGAGCCAGAGAGCAGGTTCATTGCTAGAAGCACCAGCACTTTGATTTTGACCATGTGAACCCAGAGCACAAAGCATTCTGAACCTGGATTTCCAATCTACACAGCTGTAACATAATAAATGATTTCCTTTTTTTGGCATCAGGCATTGAACCCAGGGGTGCTTACCCACTGAGCCACATCCCTAACCCTTTTTATTTATTTATTTTTAAAATTTGAGACAGTGTCTTCCTAAGTTGCTGAGGCTGAATTTGAACTTGGAATCCTCCTGCCTCAGCCTCTGGAGTACAGGCATGCGCCACCATGACCCGCCAAATTGGTTCTGCTTTAAGCAACTACATTTATGGTAATTGGTTACACGGTAATACACATGTGATACATACCCATTCCAAAAGCTGTTCCTGGACACTAAAAAATTGGCTAATGCCCTAAGAGTTGGTTAAGGAATAATGAAAGTAAGCCTAGGAAGTTAAATGGTATGCTATTCCACTATCAGCACAACAGGAAAAATAATCACATTTGTAGTCACAGCAGTAATAAAGCTTCAGTGTACCTCGAATTTAAAATCCAAATCACAATTTCCGTCTGTTGTCATGGACACTTTGACCCACACATACTTAAAATACATTGAACATTAGAGCCTGAATATATCATATGCTTGCTAAATAGAAGAACATTACCTGATTATTCCTGTGTACTATTCCTATCTTAGACAGGCAAAAGTATCTATTGTATTGCCTGAAAGCAATATAAAATGGGTAGTTTTGTTTTAGTGAACACAAGAAAAAATGTGCCTGCTATGAATTTAGCCTGATATTAATGAGGCACATTAATATCTGACAGCCAAAGAACCAACCAATAATATATATAATTTCAAGATGTGCCATCGTAGCCACTATAGAACTGCATAATTAACATTTAACCTACATTAACAGGCAAATAATGGGGCTACCATTTTAACACAACCAACCAAATTGATTGTTAATTGGTTGAAAAGATTATTACAGAGATGAATTGAAGAGTATATCGGAAAATAATCACCATCAATTATGCTTGACAAAGTCTTGATAATTTATTCTAGGCATATATTTTCACCTTTTGATTTACAAAGGTATTTAATATCATTATTCTATTAAATAAAGCTAATTTGAAAAGCTTGATCAGAAGAAATACATCATTATATAAATGTGTATTCCAGGAAACCAAATATAGGTATGGCGGTTCAAAGATAATTATGTCAGTTATGAGTTGAAAACATCAAATTAACTAAAGATTTTTAAATATTAATTCAGTGCACACAATATCAAGACTATTTATTAAACACTAGATATACATGGCTCAGTCGTTGTGGCACTTGCCTGGCATGCACGAGAACCTGAGTTTGAACCCCAGCAACACATACCCAACTAAGTGTCTAAGCCACAAAGGCCACATGAAAAGCTAAATAAAACTGATTATCTCTTTCTCTTTCTCACTGACTCTCTCTCTTAAAAAGAAAGCAAAACTAAACTAAATATACTATTTCTTCTGGCTAACAGGCCTCCACCTCCAAAATGGCCATCGATTATGTTCATCTCCTGGTGCCCATGCCCTGGGGTCCCTCCCACACGGAGTAGGGCTGAACTCTGAACAGTGTAGCGATGCAGAGTGAGCATGTCTGACTGCCAAGCCTGTCACACTTGATCTTGGATTGTTCCAGGATAACCCAGATGCTGAACTATGAGGACATACAAGCAGACCTGTGGACACAGCAGCAGTGGGGAGCCAAGGCCTCCAAACAGCACCCGCTGGTCAGCCACGTGAGTCAGCAGCCTTGGATACAGAGAGCAATGATATGGTTTGAATTTGACCCTTGAAAGTTTGTGTGTTGGGGGGCTGGTTCTCAGTGTGGTGATGGAGAGATGGTGGGCCTTTCAATATGTGGAAACAGTAGGTCACTGGGGGCCTGCCCTTAGAGGGAGAAAGGGAGTTCCCGTGCAACTCTGAGTTAACTCTTATGCGAAGGTGTTATAAAGAGAGCAAACCTGGCCAATCCCATTGTTCTAGCTTCCTGCCACATGAAGAGATCTCCCCACACACACACTTCTGCCATTGTGACACCATCTACATTAGGTCCTCACCAACGCCAAGCAGATGCCAGTGCCATTCCCTTCAACTTCGAGAAATGTGAGCTAAATCAACCTCCCCAATGCCACCCTACCAAGGCACTAGGGAATGAACTCAAGGGCATTCTAACATTAAGCTATATTTCCATACCTTTTATCTTTGATTTTGATAAAGGATCTTATTGTCCAGACTAGTCTTGACCTCCCAGATAGCTGAGATTACAGACATGTACCATCATGCCCAGTGACCTTTTTTCTTTATAATGCAACCCATTCTCAGATATTTTATTATAGTGACAGACATCAGAATAATACATGGATCTTTTACCCAGTCAAGACAGCTTATATGACTATGACCCTGACTGATATCTTGACTAAAACCTCTAAGAGTCTTTATGTTTGTTTTTTTTTTTAAGGGAACTTTCCCAAGCTAGAAATCCAAATTCTTGACCCACATAAACTGGGAGAGAGATTGAATGTTTTCTGTTGTTATAAATGTCAACTCTTTGAAGTAATTTGTCATGCCGAAATAGATAGTAAATTCAAAGTCAATCAAATGTAAATGGTAGTTCTTCACATGTTGGTTTAATGAGTAGTGAAAAATACAAACAAAAAATTAAAAATAGAAAAAGCAGTATGTTAATGAAGGAAAACACTGGAGAATAATTCAAGAAGCTTTTTATAAGAACATTTTAAAATTCATAAGAAATTAGAGGAATCCTATGATGAATTTCTAAGTATCTATCACCCACTTTTAGCAACCATCCATTTTATACTAGCACATCATCCTCCTCAACTCACTTTATTGATCTTGTATCTTTTATCTACTGTCTTCCTCTGTTTTGGGGTTATTATAACCAAACCAACAAAAGTTTACTTATGCCAGTTCTAGAGACTTAAAAGTTCAAGATGAAGGCATTGGCAGATTTGGAATATGGTGAGGGCCAAGTGTTTGGTTCATAGATGATGACTTTCCAACATCCTCAGTAGCAGAAGGATTTCTAGAGAGCTTCTTCAGACCTCATTTATAAGGGCATGGATCTCATTCATAAGGTCTCTGCTATCGTGGCCTAATCACCTACTAAAGACTCCACTTCCTAATATCATCACCTTGGGGAATAGGATTTCAAGAAATGGATTTTGTTGAAACATTCAGTCCACTGTATCTCTTACTATTTTATTGGATAATTAAAGGGATATCACATATTTTAAGTCCCATACATCATGTCATATTTTAACGAAGAATTATATATGCCTGGATCTTTCAATGGCTTACTCTTCTTTGCCAATCCAGTTTTAAGTCAAACATACCTTATCATCATCATAGGATGCTCTCTCTGGCCACTCAAGGAAAGTCATGATTTCTCATCTTTCTCTAGCAAGATCAATTTCATATTCTTCTTTGCATTTAAAGAACTTGTTCACCTATTTGTTAATTAACTGTTCTGCTTTCTCATCCTAGAAAATCAGCTCAGGCATAGGGATTTTATTCTTGTTAACCACTCTACTTCAACTCATATAACCTGGAAACTCATACTCATGGGAGCTTAGGAACATTTCATTGTCCTCATTTTGCATGAACGTTTTCAGACTTAGGATAAAGATCCTTCTTCATGCCATGTTAGCTTCCCACTTCCCATTTCCTTTGCCTGCTGTTTATGCCCTTTCTTTCTTCAACTGTCAAACTCTATCCCATGAGCAGATGTTATCACAACGGAAAATTCACCACTTTATGAGATGATAGGCACAATTTCATTTTTATTTCAACATCAAATTTTGTGAAGCACTCAGCAATTGTCTTTCTTGCCAACTATGAGTTCCTGAAAAGTAGAAAGTACTCAGGGTATTTCTTAGATCCAGTTCTCACTGGTTTGTAACCCTTCTGTATAGAGATAGGTACCTTATAGATGCTAAATATTTAAATAAGTGTATTAATAAATGATTAATAGCACAGTGTTCAAGCTGTTCTATGTTCTTTTAAAGATTTTTTTTAAAGAGAGAGAGGGTCAGTGAGAGAGAGAGAGAGAGAGAGAGAGAAAGAATCAATTCTATTTAGTTTTCCATGTGGCATTTGTTGCTCTGAGACTTCGTTGTGTAGGTAGTGCTGGGGTTTGAACCCGCATCTCTACGTATGTGAGACAAGTGCTGAAACAGCTGAGCCACCACTCCAGCCCCTAATGATATTTTTAAAAAGAGATTACAGCCAGTACATAGAATATCTTTTAACATTTGAAATACATTTTATAGTTTATTATATTTAAGGTTAAAAAATAATGGAGAAAATACTCCAGATCATGAATAAGACACAGGTAGCCGTAGCCCTCTCACTTGCTTACAAAACTCAATTAATATCAAAGGTGCTATGGACTGATAGTGATTTCCCTAAAATTCACTTGCTAAAGCTTTACATGTCACTGTGACTACATTTGGAGATAGGTTCTTTAGGAGACAGTTAAGATTAAATAAATTTATAAGGGTGGAAATTTTATTCAATAGACTGTGGCCTTGTAACAAGAGGAAACTCTCAAACTCCTTCCCCTCCAAACCTGTCTGTCTCTCTTTCTCTGATATTTGAGGGCACAGACTGAAAGTGTCATCTGCAAGCCAGAAAGAGACCTAATAAGAAATTGACCATGCTTGTTCTCCAGTCTCCACACTATGAGAAAAAACAACTTTTATCATTTAAGATACTAAGTCTGTTATCAGCAGCCTAAGGAAGAACTTTAAAGGCAACCTCCGTATGAGGAACTCATTTATGGACATTTGTAGCACACAAGATGATATTTGGCACAGTGGTCCCCAACATATGTATACTTACAAAGAATATAGTGACTATACCAATAAAAAAGAGTGTATGTGGTGTGTGTAGGATTTAATAAAAGTGATTCAACAGAAGAAGGAAAACAGCCAGGGTGAAGCACGCATCAAGAGTGAGACATAATTAGAATCAGCAAATAGAGTCTTCTAGGTCTTGCACACCACAAAGTCTCCAAGTACCCCTTAAGGCACAGGAGAAAAGATACACAGGTGCTGCACTATTAGAGAAAACACATTCAAGTTCACACATAAGTTTATGTCCATCATGTAACTGTCTAGTTACAAAGCAATAATTCTCTCTGCAACAATTATGGACAATTTTATTTTTTAAAGTCGACTTTTGAAATTCCAGCCAGAGCAGACAGTCTGCTCTTGTTTTACAGTGACCTCACACTGTGCCTTCTATCCAGGTGTTGAGAGAACAGAGCTGACATGTCCTACACGTTGAGACTTTAATGATGCCCAGAGCTTTCATTTTCTTTTACACACTGACAATGGAAAACATGGTCTCCTTATGTACAACATAAAACCTAATAAAGTATCCAGCTGTTCTTTCCCTTGTGATTCCTTCTGGTTCTATCAGAGGTACAGTAATGTCAAATTTTCATGAAAAGGGTTAGAAAGCACACTGTATAATTGTACTATGCTAGAATATCTATGGTATGTTTGCCTTTCTCTTTGTGCCTGTCATTATATATCAAATGCACGCATGGAAGCTTTATTTCCCAGTGGCCTAAACCTAGAAGATAATGCATATTCTTAATATCCAGCGATTTCTACATTGCTCTCTCTTGCAATATTCCAAGAGTATGCTTTCTTTGTTCTCCCTTTTTCCTGTCTCAAACTACAAACACATTCATTTCTGGAAAGTACAAAGATGAAAGAATCAGAAATATATTTACAATTATTTTTAAGATTTTCTTAATCAGAATATGCATAGAACTATTCATATTCCACCTTGCCCTTCAAAAAAATCTACAAGAATCGATACACAAAGCACATCCAGTTTTACTTAATGTTGCCACTGGTAATGAGCTCAATGATGATGATCAATAGCACACATTTCTAAAGTGTCATATGTAATTTGGAAGAGCCAATATCTATAGGATGTTAATATTCTCTTAGGTGATACAGAACCTTGAGAGCTACTTAAAAGTTTGAGGAAATTACTTTTCATTACATAATGTATTACTGCTTCACTAGTCACGAAAGTCCACTTCCCCAGTTCCCAACTTCCACTGGACTTTGCATGTCTGTGGGCAAGCTCAAAAACCTGCCAGCAGTAATATAAATTATACTTAATGGGTTGGATACTGTAGGACTTAAATGATAGGAGAAATGTAACTCTGTAAAAGGTTATTTCAGGAAAATTTAAAGTCAAGACTTTTCTCTTTCATTCAGCCTCATCTGCTCATTTGAAATGGTAGAATCCCTTGTAATTGAAGAAAAGGCTGGATAGGTAATGATTTTGCCTGTTCTTTGAGTCTCCCCAAAATAGGAGGTTTTGGGATTTGACCTCTGGTGCTCAAGGAATACGATCAGTGAACTTGTTCTGTTATGGGCCAAAGTAAAAATATTTAGGACTTGTGAACTAAATGCTTACAGGATGAGAGCAGTTACAGACAACATATAAAGTAACGTATGTGGCTGTGTTGTAACAGAACTTTATTTCAGAACACCTATTCTTGAATTGCGTATTATTTTCATATATAACAAAACATTATTTTTTTTTTTTGTCAAGCATTTAGAAATGTAAAACTCTACAACTTACAGTTAGCCAGATTTGGACTACAGACTAGATAGAGTTTGCTGATCTTAACTCCATAGGTGACAATCCTACAAAATCTAAACTCATGTTCCGTTCAGCCTAGATATATTTGGGGTCACCAAGATTGTTAGTTACTGATTGCACAAGCAGCTGTTTTACTTGTTTCTGTATGGCACGTATTCTTAAAGCTAGGTAAGAAGTATGATTTGTTACTCATTTGATATGAATGATCTGCAACATTCTGGACAAGACAGAGTTGGTTTAAGACAGAAGCTAGCTAACAAAAAAGGGCTTAAACTGAATTTGAGCATGTGGTTCATGTGAATAGCAATAACCTTAACTGTGTATATTTGTTGATCCATGCCCTATGCCAATTAATGAAACACACCTTAAATATGTTTCTGAAAATGTTGATTTATCTCCTTAATGTCCAATTTTTACCTTGCCAGAGCACTCAAGAATATAAATTGCCAACGAATAACAACTAACAGTACAACCATGGTCAAAAAATCAAAATCACTTACCTAATTGAGAAACACAGGGACAAGTTGGAATCAATCAGCAATGATAATTTCCAAATCCATGTTAGAAGACATGAAAGAAAAAGGAAATAAAGAGATTCATTTAGATATTTTCTTCAAAAAAGTGACCTTAGATAGTCATATAATGAAATTCTATTGCTAATAAACCACCAGTGTTTGGAATAGAGAAATTCTTTTATTATTCTTGTTACCACTCATTACAAAGAAATGGTTTTAGAAATATCTGATAAAAAGCTGAGCAGCACTTGTATTTTAGCTCATATGAATGGAGCAATCTTACCACTTATGATAGCAAGCTCCATAGGACAGTTTGAAAATGACTTGAATGAAATCTTTATCTGAATATCAGCAGGCAAAGGGCCAGGGTGGAAATTATACAATAAGAAGGAAATTGAACAATTCAGATATGTTTATAGAGAGCTTGCAACTTGGGACATCTCATTTGCCATCAAATAAAGCTGTTATTCATGATGTGTAGCAACAATAAAAACTAGCTGTCTGGTATAAAAATTTTGCCAGCAGGGCAAATTCAGGCAAATAAGCAGTTTTCAAATAAATGCATTAAAGTAGAAAGAAAGAAAAAACCTATAAACTGTTTGCATGTTGTGTGCTTGACTCTCCAAGTCCTTCTTTAATATATACTATGATGCCCAAAGCCAGTAATTCACAGGAAGGTCATCATTTCCTTTAAATATATGTTTTAGTTCCATGAAAAGGCAGTGATAATAATGGCCTCCTCCTACAGTTCTAAAAATGACAGATTTTAAAAGGCTGACCAAAGATACCAAAAAGGGGAGAAATTATTTTTTCTTAATTTAATTTAATGCCATGGTGACCAAGATCATTTCTGGTACCCTGATGTTGTCCACAGAAGCAAGTTTCAGTAAGATTTCTTATTCCAAAGCACTGTTCCAAAGTTACATTTTTGAGACAAACACTTAAAACTTGTTTTTGCATGAAGTCAGTGAACTTTCAGATAACTCTGAATTCTAACCTGATTCTGAATGTGGCTGCTTCAACAATATAGACCTGTCTTATGTTAAACAAACGAGGGGCTGGAGTGGTGTCTGAGTGGTTATGGTGCTTGCCTGGCAAGAATGAGGATGTGGGTTTGCACGATGTACACAACAAAGTGTTGGTGCAATGAAAGCCACATGATATGATATGATAAATACAAGTGATTCTCTTTCTCACTGTCCCTCGCTCTTTAAAAACAAGCGAACAAACAAAAAGTGCTACATATGTTTGCAACTGTTATTGTTGTTTTCATCTATCTTTTGCAAAATAATAAAGGAAAGAAAAGTAAGTACATTGTAAGTGATTAAGAAGCCAAACAAAAATACGTAAGTAGTCCTTGTCTAAAAGCTTCTCTGTTATTCTCCCATGTCAGTTTTTGGAAACTTAAACAAGCATTTTGAGATAGTAGCAGGAACCCACCTCTACAATTGTTTCTATTATTAGATACGCAATTCCAAAACAAATACATCTTGTCAATTCTTTGGTTTTAACCATATTCATTAAGTATGGAATCAGTTAAATAGTTTACTCAATAGAAAAGCAACAAAAAAAATGGCATTGGTTGACTTGGATCAAATACCTAATCCTAGTAATTTTTTTTGCCTACATTTTTTTAACACTGAATGTTTGTGATTCCAGTACTTAGTATTTCAACCATATTCAAATGAAATTTTTATTTAATTCAATAGCTGCAATTTGTGGTTTCTTAAAGATCTTTGTCTGCTTTTTTATTTTAAAGGTACTGGGGATTGAACTCATTCTACAGTTGAGCTATATCCCCACTATTTTTCTTTTTTAGTTAGTTGCCAAGTTTCCTGCTTAGTTACTGAGGGTATCACTAAGTTGCCAAGGCTGGTCTCATACTTGAGATCTTCCTGTCTCAGCCTATTGAGATACTGAGATTACAGGAGTGTGCCACCATATCATTTCTCTTTTCATTTTTTAATGTATAATAAGTTATTTAAAAATTATCATGTAACATTGTTTCATAACTCCAAATAAACCACGTTCATATGTTTTTCCTTCTGCATTCTCTCTTAGGAGTTAATTGCCTGAAAATCAAGACCCTTACCCGCTCCTTCAACTACTCTGCAGTGAGGTCATGGGGATCCTGTCTGAGATCTCATGAAGAACTCCAGAGTAACCAGATGTGAGGGTTTGACCAAAATAACAGAGGAACAGATGTTATCTAATAAACAAAGTCCATTTTTCCATTGCGATATCCAAAATAATGAGAAATAAAAGAAAGCCAATGTGGAACCTCTAAATTAAAATACTTTTTCCAAACATTTTTCTTAATCCCCCTGACCAACATAAAATGTAAGCTCTAGCTTGTTTAGACAATATAACAATACATCTGCAGTACCCTTTCTCTGATGCTTGCTTCCTAAAACTTAGTTTTAGAATTGGTAAGAAATAATTACACTCTGTTTTACCCAAACATATTATTACTGACCGTAGCTGTTTACAAAACAACTATGAAAATTCTTTGGAAAATTTCAAGGATGCTGGAATTAAACTTCAAATGATATTTATCTATTTATTATTCAGTGTAAAAATTGCTTATTTTGGCTGGTAGAGTCAACTTTAAAGGGTTTTTGCCAAGGAAACAGAAATTTCACTAATAAAATTATTTGAGATAAGCAACTTTTACTTATTATAGATATAATTTTAAAGACTTTATCATTTCATTCTAGAAAGTACTAAAACATCTTTTCCCCCTAATTTTTGCAACGTGTTCTGAAAAGAAATGAATTTGGTGCTAAGATTAGGAACACATGATTCCAAAACCAATTAGTTTTGTATTATTATTATATAATATCTTATGTGAACCTCAAGCAATAGCTTATTTGGGCAGGTTTTAATTTTTTTGAATTAATTGTAGGTTCCAATAAAATAATATAACAGTACAGGAAACATATCATTAGTTTTAGTCAGCTTTTTTGTTGTTGTTACTAAATGATCTGAGAAGAACACTTAGAGGAGGAAAAGTTTATTTGGCGGCTCACAGTTTCAGAGGTGTCGGTCCATAGACAGTCAACTCCTTTCCTCAGGGCTCAAGGTGAGGAAGAACATCAGGGTGGAAGCATGTGGTAGAGGAAATCGGCTCAGGGCATTGCAATCAGGAATCAGAGAGAAACCAAGCTCAGCTCACCAAATATGTACCCCAAAGGCACACCCCTAAGGACCCACTTTCTCCAGTCACATGCTGCCAGCCTATCACTATCACCCAGTTAATCCCTATCAGGGGATTAATTCACTGAGTGGATTGAAGTTCTGATAACCCAATCATTTCATGTCTAAACCTTTTTTTATTATCTCACACATGAACTTTTGGGGGACCCCTCACATCTAAACCATAACATCATTCTATCTCAAAATAAGTTTTTGTGTTATAGTATTTTTTTTGAAAATACTTTAAATCCAACTTAAGTTCATGTAACAGATTATTTCTTGAGGGATCAAATTTACAAAGTGTTAATTTGAGTAGCATTTAAAAAAAACACTTTCCCTTTTGATAATAATCATAAAAAGGAATTGACTGCCTTCCTTCTAGCATGATATTCTTGATTTTAATCTTGGAAGACAGGTATTATTTTTCTTAGAATAAATTTTTCCTTCCAATGAAGAAAGCCACGTACAATTGTGCATGCTTGAGTTTGATATAAACAAACAAGAAGAGATATTTCAAGGCTCTCAAATTTACCTTTGTGACAGTGCTTCCTTGCAACTATTAGCAGACATCCTAATGGCAAGACATTACTAATGCTCATTCAGCAAGTAAATAATTTCTAACACAGATATTATCACAATGTTGTGATTGAACATTATCTCCTGGAGACTGCCTTTCCTTTCCCTTATTGTAGAACTTATTTTTCCAAGTATATGTTGGAGTCAGAAGGCACTTCATCTTGGAGACATACTGAATCAGCATAACAAAAAATGGAACTTGTTTATCCTGTTTTCCTTCACAATGATTTTCCACATGCTTTGATTTCAACCTCAGTAAAAAGAACCACCATCCAGATTTGATTTGGAATTGCAAAATAGAAAGTGTGCCTTCATTCACTGTTACTTTTCTTTGTTCAAAGAGTAAGCCTTCAGAGAATACCTATGTTGTGTTAGGCCTTAGTGTGAGGAACCGGGATTGGGAAAGCAAAGCAGATACTTTTCCATCTATGCCATGCGACGTTGTAAAAAGCACACCCTCTTCTTCTATCAGCTACTTTTTAGGGAAGGTCCTCAAAACTATCCTCATGGAGTGGTGCTAAATTTTCTAGTTGTTCAACATGCCAACAGTGTTCCACAAATGAGGGCCATCACAACACTACTAATAGAAGAATCCTCCTACGAGCCGAAAGAAAAAAAGGGGAAGGATGCAGAAGAGGGGAAGGGAGAAGAGGAGAAAAATGGAAGAAAGAAAAAGAAAATAAGGTAAAAAAAAAAAAAGTAAAGAGATACTGAGAAAACTAGCTGGTGAACAAATCCCTCTTGACCTCTTGTTGCTCCTGGGATAAAATATTTTGCCTAACCTAAGCCATCCTTTTCACTCCACCCTCTATCTGCTCATTCTCGATTTCCATAATGCCACATTCTGGATAAATGCTCTGAAACACCGACTCTCTGTTTACCTACAGGGACTACGGGTCCATTCAAAATCCTCTGCATTTTTTCAAATACAGCACTCCATCCCCTGGTTTTTTTGTTTTTTGTTTTTGTTTTTGTTTTTTTTTCTAAACCAACAGCATTTCTGCTCATTCATGATCACATTTCAAAAGCTATCACTACATGGCTGCTTTTAACTTTCCCACGAGGAAGCACCAGGTGCCCCATGCTTTCTTCCCATTCTCCTCTTAATAGGTTGGTAGCAGAGCTTCACTTTCATACTTACGAGTACTTTGCATGGATTACCTCAACTGTCATAATTTCCCATTTCGATTTTATGAAGCTGTTTGTCCCATCCCACTACGAGGGCACCATTAACGGAGTATTAGTAAGTATGTAAATTCTACTTGTTCATCTTTGGTGTATGTGTCTCTCTAGTGCGTGCCTGTCCTTTAACATCAAGATTGCCTTATCCTTGCTCAGCTTGGTTGCCACTCAATAAGATTTCAAATTATTTTCTTTATTTAGTTGATCTTGCTCTCTAGTCTGAGTCAGAGAGTGACTTAGGACTTCCAGGCTTTCTCTAATAAACAGTGAGTAATTGACAGCTATTACAGTGGTCTTGCCCTTATCTGCAGAGCAGGTTTCAAGACTCCCAGAAGAGGCCTGAAATCATAGATACTTCCAAAACCCTACATACACTGCATGTACTGTGCACACATGCACACACATACAAACATATGGTAAAGTTTAATTTACAAATTAGGAACAGTAGGAGTATAACAGGAACCAATAACAAAATAGAACAATTATATCAATATACTGTAATAAAGTTACATGAGTGTGGTTTCAATCTCTTAAAAGAGTCAAGCAAGACAAATAATCTTTTCAGACCTGAAGTTGACTGTAAGAAATTAAAAGTATGAAAAGTCAAGCTGTGGATAAAGGGGGACTACTACATAATCATGTGTTAAAATCAAATAGGAGACAGCTTAGTTATGACTAGGCTTGGGGTATGTAGAAATGAGGTTGATCTATCCAGGTGTGGTGGCACAGGTTTGTAAATCCCAGAGACTTAGGAAGCTAAAAGCAGGAGGATTGTAAATTCAAGGGCAGTCTGGACAACTTAGTGAGATCCTGTCTTAAAAGAAAACAGGGCTGGGGGTGTAACTCAGTGCTACAGCACCCTTGAGTCACAAAATAGAAAACAAAAAGAATCAAAAGAAGGATGGATGGAAGAAGGAAAATAAGATGATTTGGTTGAGTGAATAATGGTGGAACAACTTTGTATCTCAGTATAAAATTAAAGAATACAGGCCACAGTTATAATTCTAGCTCTAGATAAAAGGCAGAAATACAAATAGATGAAAGGATAGATTTGTTTTTGCTTGTCTTTACATTTTTCCAGGTGTAAAGATATCTGTCATAGTCAACAGCATAAATATACAAATATTAATATAATAATAAATATGTATCTCTTTCAAAAGAAATCATTAAATTATCACTTCAACCTTCCACTCCTTTTTACAGTGTGATCAGTATCCCTGTGAAGGTCCACCTTTGTCACCTATTGCCATGGACTTAGTTGAAAGTGTCAAATGAAACAAAAGAGACAACCTTACAAAATAGATATGTACCTTGCTCATATGATCCCACATGGAATTCTCTTATAGGCTACACAGAGATTTTAGAATTGCAAGCCAACTTGAGTTGTAGGACCTAATAATTGCCACCTCAGCTTCAGTTGTGTGTCTCACTAGGAACACACCATCAAAAAACAATTTCTGAAAAAATAACTGGTGTCAATTTTTCCCCCTTTGGGCTTAAAAGGATCTGTCACTCCTGTGAGCAGTACCTAAGATCTATTGCTTCTTTTTCTGCCAGAAAGCCTGATGTGCAGGAGGGAATAATCCCAGAGATTTTGAAGTGCCTGTGTATGGTAGGGAATGGAGAAAAGGAAGGTGGGAAAGAGGCATGTATATGAAATACGGTCAAATGATAGCAGTGAATGCTTTATCTTGTCCAGGGTCAAGAAAACCCACTCTGCAGTCCTGAAAACCCATAGATGATTAGTAGATTGGACTGCATAAAGAAAGAAAATTAATGTGCAAAGCCAAGCATATGCAGTTTAGGAAAGGGACACTAAAAATGTCAATGAGATGATGATCAGCTTCATGTGGGTCATTAGTGTCCAAAATAGAATTATAAAACTGAAGAGTTTCTTTAGCCTCTGATCACTTTCTGTTCTCCCTCTGTCTTCCCAAGATCCCCAGGCACTCTTCTTTCTCTTCTGCTGTCTATAGAAGCTAACTAAGTACAATAAGAAGTTCCCAAATGTTCACTTCCTACTTATCAAACAAAACTCTCATTCCTTCAGGGTGAAATCTAGGCATTAGTAAAAAAGCCCCTGTGGTTTTTATTAGGACCATTCACCCTATCATGTAGATGTGAGTGGAGAAATGGGTGTTAGACTGCCTTTTTAAAAAGGGCATTACAAAATCTGGATGAATTTATCAGTATAATCCTTGGGATCAACATGCTAATCAGGGAAGCTTGCTGGTTTCCTTCCCTATGCTAGATTAATTTTTTTCCATTCATATTTCAGAAGAAATTGGGCCCAAAGTGCATATTTTACTTCTGAAAAGTGCCAACTTTATCCAAAGCTATGGGTAATTACTCTGAAAAACATAATGTGATGATTTTCATTATTGAAACAAGTAAATAGTCATACAAATTAGTCTTTGTTTTGCATAGCACATTTGTTTGCAGATGGTTATAACAACTTAGTGGACACATATTTCTAAAAGTTTAGCATATGTGATAGTAGATTGAGAATACATGGGAGAAAACTAGTGCCAGGTTCGTTTTCAGGAGATATGTGGACAATAGCTGTTAGTATTTATTATAATAACAAATACACTTCTCTTCATATACAAATTCACTAAAATTCAAACCACTGATTTAAAGCAAAAATGTGCATATAGGTTTTAGTTCATATACATGTTTTTACTTAAAAGCTACTATATTGCATTTTCTTCATAGTGCTAATTCTAATAAAACTAAAATTTAGTATTTTTAGCATTTCAATTAGATAGGAGTAGAAGGCACTCCTTTTAAAAGTAAAATTATAAATATTGTAGAAGAAATTGCAGAGGAAATTTAGGAGCAGTCAGGTTTAATTAAGGTGTCTGAGATACTGTGTTAAGACTGCTTCACTGAGTCAACAAATATGCAGCTATAACTTCTTTGTGGTTAATGAAATGGCTGAGGCTGGGATATAACCAAGCCTCAGAAGAATCCATTATAATAAACTGGCTTAAGCTGGAAAAACCATAGTCACGTGTACTGAACCCTGTCAAATAATTCCTTTTAGGGAAAGAGAGTTATCTGCACTGACTATGGAAAAGAGGAGCCCCGGCGCAAGAATTTGGAGCTATCTCCAATGTCAACCACAAAAGGAGAAGCAAGAATCATCAGAGACAAATTTCCTGACTAAAATGTGGAAGAGAACCAGGACTTTTCCATGACCTGGATCAGATTGTGTTAAGACTCTCTTTTCTCCTTCTGTTGTGACCTAGTATTCAGTATATCAGATAATTAAACTGTACTACCGCTAATATTCAGAATAGCATCTAATACTATTTGATCAATAATTGTGTGCTATACCTGAGCACCAGGTATTTATAAGCATTTCTGTTTTAGTCATCTTTTTCTTTGCTGACCAAAAGGCCCAATAAGAACAATTTTAGAGGAGGGAAAGTTTATTTGTGGATCATGGCTTCAGAGGTTTCAGTCCATAGACAACCAACTCCATTGTTCTGTGCCTGAAGTAAGGAAGAACATCATGGTAGAAGAATATGATAGAGGAAAGCAGCTGGGAACATGACACCAAGAAGCAGTGACAGACAGCTTCACTCTCCAAGGATAAAATATATATCCTAAAGTTACACCTTCAATGATCCACTTCCTCCCATCACACCTTTCCTGCCTGGAGTTACCACACATTTAACTCCCATCACGGGATTAATGCACCAATTAGGCCAAAGCTCTCATAATCCAATCATTTCACCTCTAAACTTTCATGGGTGGTTTCACACATGAGCTTTTGGTGGACACCACATATCTAAAGCATAATAGTTATCTATCTTTATCATTTTGATAGCTCAAGAAGGTATAAGTAGATAGGGTTCATTTCACGGTTAAGACATAGTGAGGTTACCTAACTATGGCAAGGATGCACACTAAGGAATTCATGGGGTCATATTCAAGGCATCAGAGTTCAATTCCAGACCTTTTATCCACATACTCCATAACATTGCCTCTGGAAAAGATACCCAGTTAAAAGAGGGCCAGACTAAATCATGAACACACAACAACCATGGTCTTCCATGGTAGACAAAGCTGGTTCATCTTCTTTCAGATCTTTGTGCCATATTCCTATAGTTTTCATAACTACAAATTGGTCATAAAAATGTCAAATGGAAACAAAATCAAGAGGAAATAAAACATCTGATTTCCTTTTTACATTTTAGAAACATCATTCGATAAACCTGAAAATTCATTGTACCTATGAATACAGTATACCCTACGAGAGTTGTTCCCTGAATAATGATGCCCATTGAATTTCTGAAGTAGAATTGTCTGAAGTCATTTCAGAGTGCTTAAATATAATCAACAAATGATATAAACAGTTATGCCAGTATTATATCTAACCAGAAAACCAGCCAAGGAGGAGTAGTCATAAGTTCAACAGCATAGCTAATAAAAATTAAGATTCCTTAAACTTTAGAAAATCTAGATGTTATGATTTGTCAATTTCTTTTTTCTTTGCCTTAAGTATATGAAATTTAGTTGCAAAAAAGATTTTCATTTGTTTTCTCCTTCTTCATTTTTGGCCAACAAGTAGAAATTTGATTACTGATAAAATTTGATACAATACTCTGGGGTGCAGAAACCACACATAAGAAAATACCCAGCTTTATTGTTCTTCGGTCTACCCAACTGCAACTGTCCTCAAAATGTCATCAACAATAAACTGTAAAAGGCTTCACATCTCCTCATTAAACAGTCTCCCTAAGGCACCAGGCTGTAAACAGAAATTGCCTCATTCCTAAAATGGCCTTTATGAATTCAGACACAGAGACTGGCACTTTTACTAAATGAGAAAGTTTGTATTTTGTGTCCTGTTTTCTTTTTTTTTTTTTTCTTTTTCAGCAATCAGAGCAGGGCTTGGGGAACCAAAGAAACACTTCAGGTGATTAACATATTAATAGGCTTAATGTTTTTTCGTCATATCCTAAATGTCTGGTTCACATTTTAAAACCCAGATGAAAGAATGTGCATTTCTGTTGCCCTGGGGCTCTTTTCTTGTCAGATTCAACAGCAAGCCCTCAATAGATGAAAGACAGAGCGAACTTTCACATTATATACACACAGTGTAGATCATGAAGAATACTCTATGACTTTTGACTCCCCAGCCTGAGTCACCTACTCCAAACTGATCTACATACTCCACGAATGTCATTTCTGGTCATTTGCCTGGACAGACTTCTTCACCATGCACCCTGAGCTCACTTGTAGCCACAACTCACATATAAACACCATCCTTAACACCATACTGAGTGACCAACATACATAGAGCATACCAAGTCCTAGGTTGCCCTCTGACATAGCATAGACACCAAATGAAGAATTAATAGTAGCCAGTCCTATGCATTGCACTTGGTCTTTGAGGGAGAGTGGAAGAATAAATGGCTTACTGTATATTGAGGGGATCAAACGATTTGCAAAAACAGCAAAATTACAAACTTGGTTTGAGTTGGTCTATGTGGAAGTTCATGCTCTGGCCTTGATGAGATTTTATCGTCTGTATTAATCTTTTCTTCCTAACACCAAATTTCAGTACTGCGTGGATTAAATGAGATAATATACCAAGTGCAGTAAACATACACTCATTAGCTATCATCGCTTCTGTCATTGTGCCTGCCTTGATGTGACACTGAAAAGCAAAGATAGGCCATAGATCAATAAATCCTGTGGTCTCTTGTCTCTTTAGATTGATTCTAAATTGAACAAAAGCACATCTCTTAAGTATTGTGGAATATGCAGAACCATAAGGCAGCAGGGAACCAAAATTAATGTCAATACTCTAGCAAAAACTGGCTGAAGAAGTCATGATAATACGTTCACAACGTCAAGCTCTTTCCTTTCTAATTGCTTTCTACTGTACCTATCGGTAAAAAGCAGCAAGAAAGATGTTTATGATTCATAAATGGTGCAGGAACACTCATCGTAAAGGAATCTATGTAAATGTGAGATGCAACATTATGCCATTAGCCTAGACATCAGATCAGGAGTTTGATTATGTTTTGCCATGCCATTGAAGAGTGGGTCTCAAATTCCCACGGAATATAAGGAGAATAAAAATAGAAACAGACATCCCCAGAGTTTTGCCTGTTCTAACCTCAATAGAATTATGTGCAAGTGTTATCAGTCTAGAAAATTTTACATCTGGTATGCCTTATCCCATCATTACCGTTTTCCCTAAAAGCTTTGTTTCTAATTTACAAACTATTAAATTAGGTTCAGATTATTTTTATCCCTGAAAGAAAGACTATATCCATCTGAGCATTAGATCATTAGTTAATAAGGAAAACCCAACCCTATACTCTGTTTAGATCCTAATGTGTGTTAGAAATGTATCAGCACATCAGAAAGCAACCCAGCACAGAGTATTCAGTGGGTTTGATGAGAGAATACAAGGGAAGGAGAAAATAAAGAAATGAGTTCCGGCATTGTTCCTGTGATTACTGCCAAACTATCACAGATTTCAGCAGTTTATGAAAACAGTATTTTGTGTTTTCAAATATGCTTTTAAATGTTTCACAGGACGTATCAGATGGAATGCATTCTTGTCATTTCCGGAAAATGTGGAGAAAACAGGCATGCCAAGACCAAGAACAGCATGTGGGAGTAACACTTCGCAGTTATTTTTGTGCCTTTCCTCTCTTTCTTTCTTCAGAATATAAAGTGTTGTGCAATGTTAACGGGGGCATTGCCATGTTAAAAGGTGCTAAATGATGTATCTCTTTTATTGTGTGCAGATATCCTGTTATATTTTTAACATATGCCATTATTATTCATTCTAGTCCATCATCATTACTATACCTTAAATAGAAGATCAATTACCAGGTAGCACAGTAGAAAGGTATATAGAAATATGGTGGTATCCTGGCAGGTAATCTACATCGAAAAGCTACAATAAAACTTTAGATTTGGTTAGATGCTGGCACTCAATACATTCTGGCTTGCTAGGAAAACCCTATAGAATATTAGATTGGACCTTGCTTCTGAAGCATAGAAAAGTTTACATAGCAAACTGTATTCCATGTCTTACAATATCAGTTTCCCTCAAACTGTGGCCTAAATTTTCTTAACCAGCTCTGTGATAGCTTTTGGTTCATTACTCAACCAATTGGTACTCATGTAACCTACTGTTTGCCTACTCACTGCATTATGGGTACGCCTGATAGGAAATTGCTGATTCCAGTTTTGGCAGGGAAGGGGATGCATGGGAGACAAAGCAAGCATTGGGAAGTACAAAAGGAGGACAAAGTGGTGGGACAACTGGAGTATTTTAAATCTTTTACTTTTTTAATACTATATTTAGGTGTCACTCTTTGGAACACTTTGAGAAACGTCATTGTTCGATGTACATCCAACACCCAGGAGCATGGGTTCTGCAGTGTCTTACCCTCAGATGAGTTTGGCTAAAAGGTTTTGCTTCTTTGTGTGTTGCTGCTTTGTATATTGTGTTTTTGTGTATTGATCCTTTCCGTTTTCATCTTTTCTTTTTTTCTTAGTCTTTGATCAATGGGGCCACATAGACTCTTGATTCCCCTCCTTCACATGTACTTCCTGTTTGGAAGGCATGGTTTAATACGTACAAAGTGGTTGTGGTAATGGGAAGGAGATAGAGAAATGAAGGAAACTTCAGCTCACACCTTATTATGCATCTATTTCTCTTTCTCTTATGTCCTGCACACCAAACTTCCCTGGCTCTCTGAGCCTAGGAATCACACACTGTGAGTGAAATCAATCTGTGGGCATTCTAAAGGGAAAAATGCATTATTCTTCCCAATGTTCTATTCAGAACATAAGTTAGAAGTATTCTAAAAATCAGTTGTTAAAAGAACTATTACCTTTTTAATAGTACTAGTTATAGTATGATCAGTGACAGGAGTTACATAGGTCTTGTAGAGTTGGCCAAGAAGCCTAAACTTCTTATAGAACAGTGCTTCTCTGGTAAATTACATACAAATTACAAACTGTGGAAGATTTACCCATGGAATTTTACGAAAGGTGCAAACTTGGAGCAGCCTTTGCTGTGTTCCTTTGTGACAAGAAGTGCATTTCATTCTATTAGTTTAACAAAAGGCTAAATGTTGATTCTTGGAAAACAGAATATGGAATTTTTGAAAGTAAAATTCATGTTGAGAGAACTCAAATAGAACCAAGTAAGAGTGGGGGGGGGGGGCAGCAGATGATGGATATGTCTACGTAACCACCAGGGAGAATTTGCCGGAATTAGCTTGTGTTGTGTTAGCTCTTAGCCCTGAAGAAGCTCTGCTAAGCTACTTGAAGCTGCTTTCTCAGAGGGATTATCTCCTCCAATCTGTTTTAATCACAACTAAATGCTTTCAATTGCTATATACTGAACTAGAATTAGAGAGTGAGAATTCCCCTAGATCTTTGTGACTTGGGTGGGAAAAAAATAAAAAAAAAATAAAGAAACACACATACTCATGAACATTCTAGAAATTAAATTGTCACCTGTCCTTGTTCACCTTAATCAGAAAATATAAATGGCTATATTTTAACATAAAACAAGACCAATGCACAAAGTATAAGTGAAAATTCTTGAGAGCTTGCAGCTGACTTTCAAAAATAAGAAAATACATTCTTTAGAAATTGGCTATACCTGAAGAGGATCAGTATAGTCAAAACAAGTAATCTGATAAAGGAACGGTAAACTGATTTTAAAATTTTTAAATATTTTTTAAAATCAGATAATTACAGCTTTATAAACTTCTGAGATTCTGAAATCCTTTACTACTGAGATTATTAAGAACTACCAACCTGCATTTACTATTCTAAAAGTTTTCAGTGTGCACTCTGATGGCGTGTTAATAAGTATCATGATGAAAGAATTCTGTTTATGATCATAGTCATTTCATTAGACAACTGCTTACTCCAGAAAAGCTAGGGGTGTGATAAGATCTCAGATATCATTCAGTATTGGTCAGATAACACAGACTATTGAAGTTATTTTCCTTCAACAAACTGAACTATTTTCTTGAATTAAAACTAAAGGAAAAGTCAACAGTGGTTCAATTAAAAAATTACATCAATCTAGAATCTTCAGCTCTATGTAGAAACTATGTAACTCAGAGAAAAAGCATGGGACATCAAACCAAGTTGTTTGCCTTTGAGTAATACTTTTACTACTTCCTAAGAGTATAATATATTCTACCAAATGAGGATTAAAATAATACTATTTAATTTACTATTTGTTAGGATCATAAGAGCATATAGCCTACAGAGAGCTACTGATATGTGTCCAGCAGATAGTTACGATCATATTTCTGTGAACCAAATTTACAACAAAGGTGCATACATCAATTAACCAAATGAGTTTATGGTCTCAGTTCTCCCCTTGTTCAGTTCTAAGACTTTGATGGCTAGTCTATAGACATCAATAGATTCACATTTTGCCCAAGATGTAGAGCTATCAAATAATTTCATGCTGACATCAGTTGCCTCTTGACAGCTCTAAGATATAAAATAACAAGCAGTCAATGTCAGCTCTCCTAAATCAAGCCCAAGGGCCCCCATGGCACCAGACAGTAGCAGCTTGTTACTGCAAAGGAAATGTCAGTACCGACAATGTGGGGCAGGGTTACCAAATCCCCAGCTGCATTTGTCCTGATATAACTAACATTCTATAAGGCAACATTCATAAAGATGTTATGTGGTCCCTAACCTGAATCTTAACACCTAAGGTAGATTTTACACTTCAAGAAGTAGCTTGACTTCTTCAATCTCTGAGATTTCTCTCTCCTGTAGAAAGATTCATTTTCTCTCTTTTCCTTTTCTAGGTACAACATTTAGGATCAGTGAGTGAATTTTCTCCCTCAGAATGTTCAAAGGATTAGTATAGAGCTAAACATCATTATACATGTGATAAGTTACTTTGTTTTACATTCGCAACCAGTGCTTATAAATCATTTCTTCTTTTCTTCTTAAACACTCTTGCTGATGGTTACTCACAAGGATCATCTTATAACTGCACTTTAATTTCCTTCCACTGGGTACTTCCTTTGGTTTCTGTAATCATCCTTTCTCACTCCCAGCATCTTAACCATGGCAAATATCACTAACCACTTAAGTGGCACAAGGATCTTGATAGAGATTTTAAATTTATATATAATTTTAAAATATGTTTACATATGCTTATTTAAAGGATTCAATTTTGGCTGCCCCTATAAAGTTATAGTGCTATTTTGACTTGTGTTTCAACTCTCTGGGCAGGCAGTCCACTTCTAACCTCTAAGCCACAAAAAATAATAAAATATGTTGGCAGTTCTTCATCTTATTTTGCTAGTAAGTATCATGTCTGTTAGATCCAGTTTTTCATTATAGTTGGCAAAGGAGCACTTATCGGCTTCAATCTCAGTGCTGTGCCGTCACTGATTGAAATGCCATCTTTGGAGTCTGTGCAAGGAACACACATTCATCAACAAATGACAGTACCTGTATCTCAACCTTTGCTGACACTGATAGACAGGGCCCTGGGACTTTTATCATGGAGAGTGTTTTGGTGTTAGAACTAGGGTACAGTCTACCATCATTAATCTCAAGTCTCACTGTAGTCTTTCCTGAGAGCAAACTGCAAGTTTCTCCCACCCTGTTCATACAACAGTATTGAAGAAAAAACTTACATCTGTGCTATAAATCAACATGAATACACAGTAACATAAGCAAACATATGGGTTAAATTTCCTTGAAATTACACATGGTTATAAAAATTGACCTAAAAATGTACTTTGGAAAAACATGCTTGGGATTTGATTGAACAAAAAATATTTTAAAATATCTCAAGCTGTTTGGCAAATCTCAAAAATGCCAAGTGATTTCCAAGTTTACTAACAATATGTTTTTCTGACACATGCGCTTTTCAAAGCATGAAAGCATGTTTTTTTATTGTGTGTGTGTGTGCACGTGTGTGCATGTACGGTGAAACTATAAATTTTATAATCATCTTTAGGCATTTCATCTACAAAAACACACTAAAGAATAACATAGCTCAATTATCTAGGAAATTTATTACTTTTGCAAACATTTATCAGGAATGAGTTTGGCTCCATTAACAAGTAGTTTTGAAGGCATGTACTTGGTATGATTCAGAGATGCCAAAGTCGTATTTTCTTAATCGAATGGTGTATTTCTACAGAAAAATGATTGCTTTCAGTTAATTTTGGAAGAAGGAAAAAATGAAAAAATACAAATGTGTTACTCCATTAGCGTGGATTAGCCCCTCAGATTACGTACTTGATTTCCTCTGACACTTGTTATTGGGGGCTTAAGATAACAGATGCAAAATACAAAATAGTCCCACCCAACTCAGAAGATGGTATGAAAAATCAAGTCTGATGTCATTGCCGAGGAAGATTAATATGCTTGGGTCATGAAGATCATCATCGTAGGCAGCAGGAGATCCTATGGTAAGTAAAGGTGGGAGTGAGCATGAGTGACACCTACGGTAGGGACATGGGGGATGAAATGCCATTTGATATAAGTAATTATACTTTTTTGTATCTATAAATACATATAGCACATGCACATACCTCATGTTATAAATACTATACATATGTTACGTGTAACTTATAATTATAATTTTGTATCTAATTATTTCTCATAAAATATCTTAGGAACTGTAATATTCAAAGCTGCAGATATCTATAGTCAATCTACATTCACAAACACTGAATGATCTTGCTTATATGTGGACTCTAAAAGAGCTGTACTTGTAGAAGTAGAGAGAGGTACAGTGAGTACCAAAGGCTGGGGGACTGGGTGGGAGGTGGACAGGGACAGGGGAGACATTCGTACATGTTTAGATTATAGCTAGGAGGAATGAGCTCTTGTTCTATTGCCCAGCAAGCTGACCATAGCTAAAAACAATTATTAGATATGTTAAAATGGTTGAAAGGGAAGATTGTAAATGTTCTAAAAACAGAGAAATGATAAATATTTGAGGTGAGGGATATTCCAATTACTCTGATTTGATCATTCCATAATGTATAAATGCATCATCTAATCACTTTGTGCTCCATAAAATATATACAATTATTGTTATCAAAATAAAATAAAATGAAAAAAATATATAGCCAATCTAACCAACTGCAGATAGTCTCTAAACAACTGTCAGCCGTTTTCCTAACACCCTACTTCCTTGCTGATGGTGGCTGAGGTCTTGAGCGTCGGTTTGCTCACTTTGCTCCTGATCTTGTTGTGTTTCACAATCCTCCACATCACTCTAAAATCTTGCCATCAAAAAATTTCTTAAGCATTACATTAGAGAATACCACTTCCAATCAGACATGATAACTTCCATTTCACTTTAGAATGAAACCAGAAACTTTGATTATACTTGACTCTCCCATCTCCATGACCCAAGTTAAAACATATTTTCTCAGCGAAACTTTCAAATGGGCGCATTTCCACATTACACATCTCCTTCAAGGTGGTACCAATCAGAATCAAATATAAACACTAGACTATTTCATTTGATGATGCAAGTGTATCTGGCATTATGTGAATGAATCTATCATTTTGGAAGATTCATGGGTGTGGCTTAGAGATCTTTCCTCATTTGATAATTTATTATAGCATGAAAGAGTGATTAGGGTTTACTGCAGGAAATTTAGTAAATAATGAGGTCCCCTCAGTTCTTCCCAGATAAATCTTGCACATTTGAAGCCAAATTTTCTCCTGATTGCTCAGAGCCAGATTCCATAGTGCTATCTGCATGCATAATCCTGGCCTTGAGCCCCAGCTCTTGATCTACCATACCAGCTCTTAAGTACTTGAGGACCTAACACTTCTGGAGAGAAAACCAATCTGTCCTTGGTGTGTTACCCTCATTCACACATATTTTTATTACTGCTTATCTCATTTTCCATTATCCATGTCTCCTCTAGCGTGTCTAGTTTAATTTTGAATTTCTTCTACATTTTTTGAAGTTTAGCACAATTTTGGCACTGCTTAAATACTTTCCAAGTTGATAAATGAATGTGAACAAATAAATTTAAATTAAAATGAAGTTAATTAACTTATAGCCACATTTAAATATAAGATTTTTAACTATTTAGTGATTCTCTCTAAATTTTCCTTTTATTAAATATTGCCATATATGGGAAGTAAGAGAATATATCCCCCAACTATTTAAATAATTATACTTTTTAATTCCTTCAGGCTATATATTGTGAAAAAATCCAGACACATTTTATTAATAATCTAGCTTGTCAATGAACTTCTTTCATATAAAATTTTGCCTTTTATTGATGGATATAATACATAGTAAAGCAACTTGCCTACTTCTTTTCTATCTAAAATAATGCGTTTAATAATCCTAAGATTTCTACACTATGTAGCGTATTCTATTGTAGTTGAAAGAGATATTCATTTATATATGTGCTATTTAAATTACACATATCAGATAATGTTTTGAAATAAGAGATAATGAAAGGATGCTTATAAAAATGTTTAGATTATAATCTGCAAACAAAGTACCATTTTTGGCCACCAGAGGGAAGCTACTTTCAAACTCAACAAAAAAGAAACATTTGTTTTTGGCCTGTGATTCAACAAGTCACCTCTCTTGTCCAGTCTGGTGTCTGGTCAACATACTAATCAGTACCCTTCACCAGCAGTAAACATAATGATAATGTTTAATTAAATAAGAGCCTCCCTTTTTTCCTAAAAGCTAGAAACAAAGAACCATGTAACTGCAACTGCAATTTGTGTCCCTCTGGAGGCAAAAGGAAATCTATAATTTGCCTTGAGAAGGTGGGAAGAGATCAAGAGGCAAACGCAGAAGCAGCACCAAAGTACAATCTTATTCCTTTACCATCTGTCACAATCACTGCCATTCCCCAAAGGCCATGTTTAAAAATGAGACAAGAGAGAGCCACTGAGAACTTGAAAGCAGCAAGAGTTCTGCCTCACTTTGAAATATTCAAACTCAATAACACCAGCTAGCAACTGCTAAAAATCAAGAGGAAAAATGTTTTTTGGTATAAGCCCAGGGCAAGAAGTGAGTTTTAAATAAACAGGGAAGGGGGATGAAGAGATTGAACCCAAAAGTAACATTTAGAAATATATTTCACAAAGAGTGGTGGTATATCTTAACATTTATTTACTTAATGTATTGGATTAAAATCTAAGGGCACACTTTCAAGAATTATTATGCTGCTATGATTTGAATAGATGGTTTCATATTACATATAATAAATTTCGAATTATCAGCTGATGTATAGCAACAAAAATCAATCAGCCATACAATTGCTGCAGTAGGCTACTGACTGACCACACTGGTGTTTTTTGGGTTCTTAGGCTCTCCACCACTTGGGGGCAGACTGAACAACAACAGGAATGGATAAGAAACAGTATGAGCAACATTCCCAGTGTATTTACTAAGTGCTTTTTAAAAATATGAAAGGATGAATAAAAAAGGCCACTTAACTTTCATTTAAATCTATTTCATTTATACTCTGAAAATGAAGACATTATAACATATCCAGATGGTAATTTGAATAATCTCATATAAAAATTTTACAGAAAAGGAAAAATAGCCCATGATCAATATTGTCATTCACTACCACTGTTGGCCCCAGGCATTATTGATAATAGAAAAAAAGACAAGAAAATCATTTCTATTTTCCTTCCCTCAGTTGAGGTTTCAATTAAAGCTGTCTTCTCCATAGTACAATCAGATGTATTATAAACTTTCCAGCCAGTGGGCCTCAAATGGAGAAATAACAATGACCAAAGACTTAGACTACTTAGATATTAAAAGTTTGTTCTGCCAATCACAATGGACAATGAAGTTATAAATTTACAGAAACTCTCAGCATGTCCAAAGATAAATATGCAGATTTCTATAGGTGTACCAGATCAATGACTTAAGTCTTTACAAGAAAAATGTCTATAGTTGCAAGAGATTTTTCAAAATTCAGAATTTAAAAAGTAGTTATTTTGTAATCATAATTAGAATAATGTACACATAAAAATGTATCAGAGCCACAGGTCTTTTGATTTCTTTATTCAAAGGATTGTCTTGTGAACTCTAGGCACAAGAGCAACTGAGGTCATGGTGAACTAGCCCATTGTCCATGCTGTCCACATGATAAGTATATACTAAAATGAAAAATAAAAATAGCTACCATAATATTGGGTAAGGAGGACAGAAATCAAAATCAATGTCTTGGTTGAAACTCCAGAAGAGGAATCTACCAGATTTAAATTCAAAATACAGAGTTTGATAGAAGATGAATAATAATCACTGTCGTTCAAGAGAAGAACTTGAAAGGCGTGAGCAATGCTGATGACCTGAAGTACTTTGACATACACTTAGATGAATGGTCAATTATCTTTGATCTCTTAATCACAAAGATCATTGGCTGTTTGGTGGCAGAAATTACAACCTACAGAGAAATTAATCATCCAAAGCATTATGTTCAGAAATTATATTTTTCATATATTATCTAATTTAGTATTTGACATTGTGAAGTGGGTTCCATCCTTATTTCATACATAAGAACACCAAGATTTAAAGATGTTACATACTTTATACAAATGATTAAGTCCTGCTTTGAACCTAATTCGGTTTTATTAAAGAAAGTATTGTTTTAATTAATATTGTTTCCTGCTAATGGGTTTGCTGACCAGAAGTACTTTTATTCATAGTGTTACCTGTAATGATAAAATAGATCTCTGTGTAGATAATTCTGGAGCAAAATCTCTCTTCTCCTTTTCTTTCTTATTAATTGAACTCTAGATTTGGGTGAATGAATAATGTGATCAGTCACAGAACTATACTGCCTAGCCTTTTTTACAGTGTTGGGGTATTGTGATTAAATCCTGGATAGTGAGTTATACACTAGAAACACTGGATCTTTATAAGAGGGGACAGATCCATCAGGCACTTAACCTTCTGCTTTTTATCATTCTTATTATTCTATACATAAGATGCTATTCAGACCTTCTTGCAAAGCATTCATATAATCATGAGAGGAAAGCCAAATGAATTGCAAAAACATTATATGCAGAAACATAATGTGAATATGCTGTTGTCGTTTGGAAATTTTTCATAAGAAGTTAAATAAAGTGCCTCAATGATAACAGCTACTTTTTAAAAATATAAGTGAAGGGATTGGAGAATATAAACCTAACGTCACTTCTAACCCTTAAATTTTATTGTTTTATTCGATTAAGCATCTCAGAGATAAGGAGAGAAGAACAAATCAACTCCACAAGCTTTTACTGTTTGGGCCAGCACTGTAAAATTTGATTAGGAAAGGCCCAGACTTGTTGGAATTCATCACAGAATGGCATTCACCCTCAAAACTTGCAACTCAAATAATGAGCAGTTTGATCAGATAAAATCAATGGAGTCTGAATAATGAAATTTAATTTCCATTTAAAATCGTGTGCTTTTTTACATACAGTCACACTTATGATGCTTCTATTTATATTGTCACTCTGAGACTGTTCTGCAAATAATACCTTTGCATTGGTCCAAAATCATCTTATTAATTTGAGAAAGGTCAATTTTATTTCTCTACTGTACAAACAAGGAAACTGAGGCTTTGGACACAATAAATCAACTTCAGGAATCATTATAGTATTATGGTCCAGAGTTCTTCTCCCTTCAGCACATTGCTTACTGATTGTTATTATTATTCATACCGATGAAGAAACAAAAAATAACGATTTGGCCAATGAAATAAGTATAAAACTTCCAAGCTGATTCATTTGAAAACTGTTGTAAAAGAGAAAGTATGTAACTTAAATGTAGCTGAATAAGAAGGCCACAAAGCAGGCATATTTTTATAAAATAAACACCAGGCACCTTCCCTACAGTGGTATTATGGGAAAGCCATGTTCTCCAAAAAATTGGTTAAAACAATTTTGAGAAATTACTGCCTCTGCCCTTCTGCCCTAAGTGGCTTGATGAATGACTTCTTATGTGCAGTCTTGAAGAAATGTGAGAAACAAGATAATTCCTAACAATTCTCTCCCAACTCTGTATTAAAACTCTGTGATGTACTGTCAGTTCTAATACCTGTAAAATGATGTGCAAAACACAGAAACTCTAGGTCTCAGGGAATTGTCAAAAAATCTCTTTGAACTGCCTGATGGCAGAATTTTATGCATAAATCTTAATTCTGTTGAATCAGTGCCATTGTTATTAGACTTAGTTATTAATGACAGATTAACCAGTGTTTGTTTTGACCCAAGATGAAACTTAAAACAAAAATACATCAATAACATAGAAGACAACTCTGCTAAGAGAAAAAGGGACTGATGTTAGATGCAGTTTCTAAAATGTTTATTATAAAAAGATGGAGTAAGCCAGCATGCAGACCTTGGAAGGTTTGCAGCAATGGAGACTACACCTGGGTCATGGATTTGTAGTTTGTGTCCATACAATCGTTATCTCTGCTTGCTGAATGTTGGTGTTGTCCCCTCCTTCCAGAAGCATTCCGACTTCTTTGGGGTGTTTGGTGGCTATATGACTTTTTAGGGTCTATAAAGCTAAGACATATGGCATATTTGACTCAGAAGGAAGGAATTGGGCTGCTACAGATTCCTCAGAACTCTCCTTCTCTCTGCCCTGTTACCAGAATGTCAATCTTCCTTCACTTTGGTTCCTGCAGAGAAGTTGATTCCTATGCCAGAGCAAGATTTCAGCCTGAAATAGGTACAGAGTCTAAGGTGTGATAGACCTTCCTTTGATTTTAAAACCACTGAACTATTGGGACTGTTTGTTCCTACATCATCTCTAGCCCATCCTGACTGATACAAATAAAAGCTGGCTCTTAAAGTATTGTTTGTACATTTATGCTTTATCTTGTTCCTTTAATCATCATCTATTGAATGGAGATGTGGGTCACACCCTCTTCATAAAAGACACATCTTCTTCTGTGAAAAACATCTGTTAGATTCCAATGACACATTTTTTTAAATGAAGTTAAGTTTTGTACTATTAGCTGTGAAATTAAACATGACTCTGAAAGTCATTAGGCAAGTGGATAAAGGTCACAGATTTATAGATTTGGTGATAAGTAAGATTTCTGAATATTAGAAACATGTGCAGGTTGAAACATATCCATGAGTAAGTAGCATATTTAATCTTCTGTGCCATTTTCTATTTCACTGTCATGGTAAAGGAAAGATTGTTTTCTTTTTTCTTTGTTTCTCAATGTAGACATTTTTATTCACCAAAAATACAAAGAGAAAAACATATACTTTTCACTCAAGACAGTGAACGTTTAAGTTATGAAAACTTGCATTCATTTTGTAAGAGGAATCTTTCTATCTTATACTCTACGGCCCGAGAACTAAAATGATAAATTATCTGACTTATGTAAGTCACACTCAACAGAAAAATCTAAAAGGAGATATAGTTTTCTGTTTTCCTACATAAACTATTACTACTTTCACATTTGTAGATGTGTGAATTGAAAGTTAAGACAAAAAAAGAACTCATCCACTTTCTCTTGGGTCTTGGGTTAGACACAGGAATGTAGGTTTTTCTTTTCCTTTCTTTCTACCTCTAAGGAATTTGTGCAACTAGATTGATAAAATGATTTCAGACAGCAGAGGTAAAGTTCATCATCATCTGCAAATAATATCTGAATGCTGTATAAGATGGAAATTAAAACATACCTGAAGCCACTGACCAGTTGTTTAAAAAAGTATCTTGGTATTATACAACAATAATGTCTAATAAATAAAACATTTCTTTTACTGTTTTTAAATTGACAAATTACCAAATGTTGTAGAAATAATATGAAAAACTCAGGAATTCAACTGATATTCGTACATAGGAGTAACTGCGAACAGAGGGTAAGAATTTTGTAAGCTGTGAAAGTTCTCTCATTTTGATATGAGACGAGATATTTATTTGTATAAAGTGTTTTGTTAAGGAAGAAATGAATGATCTAAATAAAAGCATATCCTTCTTTCTAACAAAGAGCAAGAACCCTGAGAAGTAGTAGTTTTGTTTAATCGAAAGCGACCTCGTTAAATCCTGTTTTCTTTCAGGTGGTGATGATGGCCATGGCAACTGATATGCAATGCAATGATTGTTATTAAACCCTGGCTCTCTCATTCTTAATCACTAACCCAGTGACATCAAAATACTCTCAGAAATGATATTCTCAATAGGTAAGAATATCAGCCTGAGGTCTTATGTGTTAAGAGCACAACAGAAGTCAATTAAATAGACATATATTTCTGATGAGCTATTTTTTTGGAAAATCCAGTTTTGGAAAATTAAGGCTCATTTGTGGACTGTAACAAATCATGTTAAGGACACATTCTCATCAGAGCTGGTGAAAACACTGGATATTTCTAGTGTGTATAAAAGTGTTGGAAAGGTTTGCTATACCTAGTTGCATGGCCTTTGGCAAAAACTAGCAATGAAATTGCAAAGAATGATTGTACCAATTACAGGCCAACCAAATGATGAGGGAAATAAAAAGTCAGAAATGAGTACCTATATTGGGGTAAATCTCATATAATGCAAATTGATTTTTTCATGCATCTTAGATTTTGTTTTGATTAAATAAATTAAATGAGTCAGAAAATGAATTTAAATCTACCCAGAAAAATTCATAATAAAATGTATAGTGGATTACTTCTGCTATGACATTTCAATTCACTCATCAGAAGACTCTGATTACTCATGAGTGCTTATATTACATTAGAATCTTCACTAAGGAGAAAAACGCTGTACCAGACCTAATCCATTATGGGCCTCTTTTTTTTTTCCACTTAAACCTCATCATTTCTATCCACAGTGAATTCTATATTTAAAAAGAAGGATACTGATTTAGTAAACCTTAGTCATATAACAAAGTTGTTCTACATTATTTTTCATCTATCAGAATATTGGTTAACTATTCTGAAAAATGGAGCTTGAGTCCTATGCAAAATAGTATTATATAAATTTTTATATTATGTAATTCTGAGACATCGCAACTGGGAATAAATGAATAATTGTTTTGAAAGACACGATTGCTGTCTCTGGAAATTAATAGTTATTTCTTTTCTCTAGAATAATATTTGAACTGAACAGTAAAACAGACACATGAAAAATCTCTTCTTCTCATATATCCTAAATTTTATGAATTTTATACTTCATAAAGAATAAGAAGCCAGGCATGGTGATCCCAGTTCGTTGGAAGGCTGATGCAGGAGGATTGCAAGTTCAAAGCCAGCTTCAGCAACATAGCAAGGCCCTAAGAAATTAGGGGAGAACTGTCTCAAATGTAAAAAAAAATAATAAGAAAGGCTGGGGATGTGGCTTAGTGGTTAAGTGCCCCTATGTTCAATCTCTGGTAACCAAAAAAGAAAAGAAAGAAAGAAAAAGAAAAAAATTTAGAGCCATCATCTTGCTCTCTTGTCTTTTTCAGTTCTCAGGATACAAAATAGAATTTATTTCTATTAAGCAAGGTCTGTGAAAACATGTTTCTTAATTTAATTTAATTCAATTAGTTATAACACTCCACTTAGAGGTACAGAGAATTTACTTTAACCAAAACTTTTTCAGAGACCATCAGGCTATAAATAGGAGGTTACATTTATTGATAGTAGTTTGGAACGCCTTTAAAAGTTAAATTACACATGCCTACAATACCAGTAACTCAGTAGGCTGAGGCATGAGTATTGCAAGTTCGAGAGCAGACTCAGCAACTTAGTGAGGCCCTAAGCAACACAGTGATAGCATGTCTAAAAAGAAAAAGAAAAACAGCCAGAGTGTTGCTGAGTGGTTTATCACCACTGGGTTCAAACCCTGGGACCACACACGCACATACATAAAAGTTAATTTGCTATATGTGGACTCTTTGCTTATGTTTTTATTCATCTACCATTAGAAGATTCATAATGGTACTATGGATCAGACTTGTTATTTTCAGCATGCATAGAGTTAAGAAATTTCTTGAAAAACTGGTCAGAAATGTTTTGAAGGGTTGTAGCCAACAGAGTATCTAATGAAACCCTGTCTCTCGCTGTGGCCTGCTCTGTCCAGCTCTCTGCAGTACATCCACACTAACTTCATTTACTTGGTGCCTCTGTGCTTTTGAGTTTGCAACCTCATTGCCAAGATGATAAACTCTTTGAAATAGTTTGTTTCAATTCTAGAGACTATCTTCTAATATATAAATTTCTCATCATATTAAAAACTGATATGAGTGTGAGGTGACATGATTCTAAGAAAAGAATGGATTCGGTTTTGGATAAAAACAATTCAGCATCTCCCCATCACCTGTTTTGTGCCACTTACGAACATATATGAGCTAGGTCCAAGTAGCTGGGACAATCTGGAAAGAGAAACTGCATTCCTCATCAAATGAAGTTCAGTTATCACAGAAATGCCAGTTTTTTATTTTCCAGACAGCTATATTAGACAGGTTCAAGGATGCAATTGATTTCTAAAATAAGGTAGTTTAAAGTGTTATCTCATCCATTTTACATTGGGAGGATATGGTGAGAGAGCACTGTTGAAAATTTTCAAAGGAAATTAGAATGAAATTAGATAATTTATATTGCCATTTATAGAGATAATACTTTTCATACAAACTACCTTTGTTTCTGATGGAAATATAGCAATATTTGCATAATACTTGATTTTCAAGCTAATATTTCTTTAAAAATCTTGTGACTTTGAAAACAGGTTCTAGGATTATATATTCCTCTAATTCCTCTAACCTGAAAGCCATCAATTAAAAATTTTAGTTATTGTAGTCATAGAAGAAAAATTTCTCCCATATGTAGGTGGATATAAACAACTTTTATGTTAAGTGATTAAGTCGTTACATTTTAAGAGACTGAGTCTGTCAAATTAAAATTTTGACTTTCATAAAGTAGTTTATTGGACTATTAGTGAACTTATTTCTTGCTTTTTTTTTTTTAGAGAGAGTGAGATGGAGAGTTAATTTTATTTTTTTCTTATGTTTTTGTTTTTCCTGCACTTAATTACATATGTGGTGCTGGGGATCAAAACTGGGTCCTTACACATTTCAGGCAAGCACTTTACCATTGAACTACCTCTCCAGCTCCATGAACTTATCTCTTGATTGAGTATCACACATTATTTTGAAAATGTATGTTTATTTCAACAGAAGCTGAACTTTTGCTGTGGAAGCAACCAGCATTTATCATATGTTATAATTTAATATGTGATATATGTAAAATTATAATAACAATCATACTTTATAACTTTGTTATACATATACTTTGCTTTGCCCAAATAAACAAATGCCTTAAAAAGTATACATGTATTTATAATTTAATAATAAAATTATATGAAATATGTACTGACAGTTTCAATTAAAGCTGTGAAATTTATAAAAGGAAGTTTTATAAAATTGGATAAAAACAATGTGAAATTTTTAAACAGGGTTATTTTAAAATCTAATAATTACATAAATATTTCATTGACTACTTAGTATTTGCATACATTACCATAGTAAATTTACTGTTTGAACAAATTTCAAAGCTAAAATTGAAAGCACATTTACTGTCATTTAGTATTTAAATGATTTTTCTACTTATCTTATTATGTAAAATGAGAGAAAAAATAGAATGTTCTAATTATTCCATACACCTAACATATTTCCATATCTTGTGAATTTACTTTTATAATAGTAAAAAAGTTACTGGAAATAAATACATACAACATAAAATCTTCAGGAGAAAAAAGGCAGAGGCCCACACCCAGACACATTCTATTCCTTATGTAGACATTCAGGATCACTCTTGTTCAAATGTTATCAAGCTAATGTCCGTATTCTCCAATTGGAGAACTTTAGCAAATTTAAATCTGGGAAGTATTTCTTTGACATGAAAGAAGCATAGCATTTTTTCAAAATTCAAAGGAGTATTTTGTTTTGTTTTGTTTTCATTTTTATTTCTCACATTTTTGGCAAATGATAAAACCGTTGCTAACCTTGGAGCAAAGGTGTTATCCTTCAGACTGAGGATACTTTCCTCCATAAGCTTTAATTTAATTTTGACAATGCCCATGTGAACATGGGTGCAATCACAGATTTTAATTTAATGTTTCAGAGCGGAAGATAAAGGGAGAGACACACTCTTTCAATACAATTGATCGTATTCTTCTATCCTTTTACATCCCACCTGAGAACACCATCCCCAAATGTGTCAGCATATAGTGCTGATGTATTGCTGTGCATGGCACATTCTGGGACATGGCTAGGTATTCAACCTTCAGTTTTATAGTCTCAAACTCAGGAAAAGCAATCCTGGGTGATTTGCTAGAAACTGAAATAAAGAATGCTACCAAAGGGCAATAGTAATCTCTTGTTTTGCCATTTTTATGAACACAAGTGCATTGTTTAAAAGAAAATCCACACTGACATAGTGTTTATTATGTATTTTAACACCTCCACATAAAATTTAATTACTTTTCAAATGCTGAAAAACAAGAGCCAAAATAGAATTAAAATAAATATTCAACTACTTTTATTGAGCAATTTTTCAGATGATTTTGCACTTAAATTAACTTATTATGGAAGACAACCAATAGAGTTCTTACAGGGCAAATAAATATTCCCAAAGAGATCAGCTGGAAAAGTAGACTCCTTTAAAGATCAGTTACAATAAAACTTAAAGAGAAATAAATAATACAAAATAGAGAATGACACCTGATCATTTAAGTGTGGAACACTGCAGACTTATAAATGCATTTACCAAAAACTACAATTTAACTCTGAATCCTCTCCCTGACACATTACAAACTAATTTTCTCCCCTGAAAGAACAAACTTCAAGGCACAATACATACAAACACATACTGTATTTATTATGCTGCTATTAAACCAGAAAAGATCAGATTTTTCTAATACAAATAAAGTGAAAATGGAACTTGCAATTTAAGGTCCATAAAACACTTATTAAAGATAAAAGCAGGTTATTTAGCAATATTGGACTTTGTGAGATGCAATATGGGCAAGAGAATGAAATAGAAATTCCAGTGATGGAAAATCATCCTCCTTCTCTCTGGATAGTATAATAACCTTTTAAATCATGTTTGACATTTGTAAGTTGAGTGAGCTGGAAGCTCTGTAAAGTCTATGTGGTAATATATGTGGTAAACCCTTTCTGGAGCAGTAATCTCATTGCTGTGTCTAAGGGCTCTCACTTCATGTGGCTGACTGGGCCCCAAGAGACTTATTTGACTCTGCTTTTCTCGAGCCACTGGTTGCTAATGTTCCTTATTATGAGGAAAGCAGAAACGTGCCTTCAGGCAATGGCCACTCTGCTAGAGGTAAGACCACCAGCCAACCTTCTGCTAAGCTTTTTTTATTTTAAACTATTAAGTATGCACATGAGATATACAAAGGGGGTCCTTTGTGCTTCCATAAAAAAAAAAAAAAAACAATATGACAGTGAAATTTACTCTGCTCCAAATGCTAATCTGACAAGCTCCATCTGGAAAGCAGACCCTTTATCTTCTCAGCACCCTAAACCTCTGAAGGAAAGCGGACACTAGTGGCATATGCCCATGGATGGTCCTTATGCTTAATAAAGTAGAATATTTATAGGTTGAAACTTTCAAGACACCTAGGAGATGTGTTACCCACTGCTGAGAAATTTATTCCACTAAAGAGAGAAGTACACTGGTCTACCTTCTCTCACTTCCTTTCCTTGTCATTTAGAAAGGAAGCCTGGCACTACAATTCCCTACATTGATGAAGCTGAAGTTTAATTCTCAGACATTGAGTGATCCTACATCTGTGTTCCCAGAGAAAGTTCTGCATATCCCTAGCTCTTGACTATGTGTGTGTGTGTGTGTGTGTATGCATTTTTTAAATTGACTGTTATAAAACGACTGAAAACATTCAAGGTATACCATGGTATGATTTGAGATATACACACACACATAGTTGTATGATGATTATCACAATCAAATTTCATTAGCAACCATAATTACACATGCCATATGAAATATGGCTACATGGTACAAACTTTTTTAGTTATAAGATACCCACATATTTTAATCACCTTTTACCTTTTTCTTCCTACTCAAATATAAGTAGTGTGAGGGGATGAAATATAATCTACTTCATAACTTCACATAGTAGATACTTTTTATATATCACTTCCATGAATAAATGAATACATATTTATTTTTTTATTTTGCTGTAAATAGAGAATATTTACATTTCACATAGGACTAAATCTGATGCCAAAGCAATCCTATCTTAATCCTCAAATCACATATAAAGATTTTTGCCTTTCATTGTTTATTGAACAGATTCATTTATCTTGTCATTTTTAACTCATTCTTTGGTTTAAGAACTAATATGGTAGCCATATTGAAACATAAAATATATTCTAGCAACTCAAATTTCTAATACAACTTTATCTATAGTGCTTTGTAGCAATACATCAAAAACATGGCATGGAGGAATTGGTATTGTTGCATGTACATGCTCAGAAATAAATATGTATTTTTGGGGAATTAGTCAGGTCTCTATTTATATTTGGTAGTACATTAAGCTCCATGAATTCCAGATAGAAAGGATTATAATTAAAGGTGATTTGCCCATTCAGAAAACAGAAATAACAATGTGGGTTTCTATTAGAAGCTGATAAAAAAATCAACACAGAAAAGATAAAACATTCCCCTACTCAATTTGTATTTTATACACAACCTAAAGCCAACTTTATCCTATGGGGATTTAAAGGCACCTGAGACTTTGGTTTATAAGTGGGAAATAAATGATGAAATTTGCTTGGCCATTTTCTGGGTCACTTTCTCAGTAAAAAGGTCATAGCCAGCTGCTGTAGCTGCCTTCCAAGTACATATTTCAGCTATATTAGCGTATTCTTTTACCTTTTTATCATTACAGGATATTTAATGTATCTTCCAAACGACAAATGAAATCAGTAGATTTTAAAACCTCTCATAATAATAGACTAAGCTGGAACATAACAGAGAAGAGATTTGGAAATTTGGTATTGTCACCTAGATTTGGTATTCACATTAACATAAGTTTTAAGAATTTCTACTCTAGTGTGTATATTAAACACACAGAATATAGTTACAATTATAGGTTTATTGATTAGATTTGCATAGCTAGTACAGTCCATAGTTTTTAGTGATTGTGAAAGACAAGTTAGTTAAGCCTAATGCTTATGTAAAACTATTGAACAGAATTCAGGATTTATGAGGAAAGATAGTTAAATATATTAAGTATAAACTATGAATAATCACTCTTCTAAGTGCTTTTATATATATTAGTTCAATTAATCTTTACAACAACCCTATGAGTAGTATTATCCTCATTTTATTGATAAGACAACTGAGACTTAGAGAAGTCAATTTACTTGCCTGAGGACACAAAGAAAATAATTAGGCACTTTAACTCCACTGGCATACCTCTAAGTACCACACTTTGTCTGTAGAAAGAGAAATATAGTGTGAAAGTTGGTTGCTTCTAACTGAAAAGTAAAAGTCATTTTAACTATTATTAAGAGAACAAAGTGGATGAATGGGTCCAAAAGCTCTGATACACACACACACACACACACACACACACACACAAATGGAGTTCTACTCAGCTGCAAAAAACAACTGCCTTTGAAGGTCAATAGATGGCAATGGAAGAACTCATGCTGAGCAAAGTTAGCCAAACCCAGAGAGACAAGGATCAAATGCTTTCCCTCATTTGTAGAGGCTGGAGCTAAATGCAGGCATTGGTGGAAGGTAGTCAAAATCATGTACAGGACCCACTAAGGGCATAGCAACAAATAATCTAGGGGAACCATAGTCACAGGGGGAGATGGGGAGGATGGAAGAGGAAGGGAAGATAAGGAGGAATCTAGGTAGACAGCAATATAGCATACTCTGCTCCTTCTGAGAAGTCAAATAATATGTATGCAATCATTTTAGGATCAAATGTGTATCATATTGTTACTTTATATGCATTTGTGATTGTACAACAACTCAACTCCTTAATAAAAATCATATATATATGTATATATATATATATAGAGAGAGAGAGAGAGAGAGAGAATAAACAAAACTAGAAAGGAGGACTTTTCAACTTTCTACACCTATGTTGCAGAAGAATGGCATATAAATTTATTTTTTTACCTTTGAATTTAGATATTCACAAGTATATGAATGATAGGAACTCATTAAATATTTGATGAGTGTATAAACTGATAAATTAATAAATCTGTGAATTTCTGTGTAAAAACATTTATTTTATTCTATCATTTTGGAGCAATGCATGCACACACAATAGTAAAGCAGGCATTAAAGGCTACATACAGACACTAGAAGTCACCATTGAGAAATGTGTCATAAATTACATTCTGCCAGTGCCACAATGCTGTTTGGCAATGGTGGGAATGGATTTAACATGTCTCAGTCTCTACTAATAATATTTCTGATAATAATATTAGTGATAATATTAGGAAATTATACTTCATAAATCTTAGAGGATATGCACATAAAATCATCTCAGAAAATATAGTAATTCTTTTGTTAGTAATGAAAAATTAAAATTAGAAAATACATTTATTATTCCAATCTAAGTTTAAAACAAGTCCCCCAACTCTTTCAGCAAGATTTCACACTTTAAATTCCTACTACAAAGAAATTCTCAAGATATCCATTAGTAGGAACGTTGAGATGCAATGCAATGCAAAAAAAAAAAAAAACAGAGAAAGTAAAGGGTTATGCAGTATGTTTTTAATAAAATATTATGCAAATAAATTCCCATTCAGGGGTAAAACAGCGCCTAACTGGGAAAACAGCTGGGTTTAATATAGCATAATTTCCTCAGTTTCCTGTCCTCTTATCAACAATTTTTTTTCCTAATCTTTCAGCCTGTTACTGTCAGCATTTTTGTAGCATAGCTGAGACAGAGTTGAAATTCCAAAGACTGGTATAAAAATAAATTCTTCAAAATTAGAAAACAGAACAGATGGGTTGGGCTGCTACATTCATGCTCCCTAGATTGTACTAAATTGAGTTAGAAGAAATAAGCATCTCTTTGGGTCCCAGCCTAAATACCTACTTAAAGAGTCTGAATCTCAAGCTACAATTGATTATTTTTACTTCTGTGTGGCTGCTCTATAGACTAAGTCAACTCTCTTTCTTAGATTTTTTTTTTTTGGAACATGTAAGGTGGCATAGCAAATGATCAAACTTTAGGCAGAATCTATAATTTGAATAAGAGCACTTACAAAAATTTGATTTCCCTAAGACAATATTGAATTCTGTGTTAATTTCTTTTCTTTCATTGAGTCTACGCTAACCTGAAAAACTGATGAAAGTTAGTGTATTTGTATCTTTGTGCATATTGAACACATACTGGCTGTAATACACGTGGTACATCTGTACAGTCTAGGGTGAAAAAATAAGATATTTTTTCAAAGTATGAAAACATATTGTTTTAACAACTCTGCCTTCCTTCATATCACAGACTCAGAACTTTTGAGACTAACTTGGATTCCTCCCCATCTCCCTTCTCTACTTCTATCTCATTGGCAAGACCATGCTGGTAATTTCTTCCCTGTGACTTCCATCTTTATCAGAAACTTTATTTACATAGCTGTTTCTCTAATTCCCATCGTGAAATGTTCTACCTCCAAAGAGCACTAATTTGGTCAGTCATGCCTCTCTTTTGCCTCCTCCTACACATTACTTCCTTCCTACGCCTACACATCCTATCATTCAATATCTAGTTCTGATTTGACTCTTTTCTGGGAAATTTCCTTGATTCCAGCAATTCAGTTTGCCCCAAGATATGAACATAACCCACCTGCCTTCTGATATGCCCTTGTTAATGATATATTCTGGATCTTATGACACTTTTCCTTCTCTGTGTTTCATTAAAGTTACATTTACGCCTCTTACCTTCCATTCTAATTTCAAATACTTTAAGGGCATAGTCTACTTCATTTTCTATTCTACAGTGCCCAGCATGCTCTCATGCTCAAGGCTGGCACAGATGAAGGAAGCAAGGAATTATGAATTTGTCTATAACAGAGAAGAATTTGAACTCAAGTGTCGCAAATTCCAACAAAAGTGGTGTGTCCACTCCTCTGCTGATGGTAAATTGCAGTCATCTGCGATTGTTATAGCTTATATATTTCAATATGATACTTTCATAGTTTCAAAAAACCCTATTTCAAAATTTCCTGAAAAAAACCTTTCCGCACTGCAATTCATTCTCCTTATATTTTTCTCTGTTCTGTAGGCAAGATGGCAGAGTGAGAAGATGAAGAGCTTGTGAGGGAGACAGTCTAGATTCTAGGCCTAGCTCTCCGAAATTTCTTACTTTGGAAAATAATTTAGCATCAATTTTTTCATTTGTCAAATGAAAGGTCTGAGCTAAATAATTTGGGAGTTCCTTTCCAGATCTGATATTAGGTGAAAAGCATAATTGATTAACTTTGACCTTTGGAAAATCATGTTACATGCTTGAGTTCCTAAGAATTATTATTAAATGGTCCTCTGTTATCCCCAGTTTTAATATTCATTCTAAGGGCTAACTTCCAAGCTTTGTTTCAATATTGTTCAATTTGTGCCAAGAAGTTTCTATCTTGATACCAGTACCATATCCAGAATCTTAAAAATCCTCAAAAATGTCAACTATAAAACACAAACAACCCAATCAATAAATGGGCCAAAGAGCTAAACAGAAATTTCTCAACAGAGGACATTGATCAAGCCAATGAATACAGGAGAAAGTGCTCTAAATCACTAGGAATCAGAGAAATGTAAATTAAAACTACATTAGGATCACCTCACACCAGTCAGAATGGAAAAAAATGAAGAAAATAAACCATAATAGATGCTAGAGGGGCTGTGGAGAGACAGGCACACTAACACACTGTTGGTGAAACTGCAGACTGGTACAGCCCCTCTGGAAAGCAGTGTGGAGAATCCTCAAAAAACTAGGGATGAGCCCACCATACGACCCTGCTATTCCACTCCTGGGAATCTTTCCAGGGGATTTAGATTCAGCACATTATAGTGACACAGCAATATCTATGTTCATAGCAGCTCAATTTACAATAGATAAATTATGGAAACAACCCAGATATCCCTCACTGGATGAATGGATCCAAAAACTGTGGTACATTTATACCATGGAATTTTACACAACAATTAGAAACAATGATATTGCAGCCTTTGAAGGTAAATGGATGGCTATGGAAGAAATTATGCTGAGTAAAATCAGCTTAACCTAGAGAATCAAGGGTCAAAAGTCTCCACCCATCTGTTTAGGCTGGAGCTAGACCCTGGCTATTGAGAAAGGAGGTCTATTATCATGTTTTAAATCCAGATAAAGTGTAATGTTACATAACCTAATACATTTTTAGAGATGTTTTGGAAAGGGAAGGGGAGGGATAAGGGTGGATAATGGGTGGGCACTCTTGGGGGTAAATCTAATCTTCAGAATCTATATACATATTATATTATTTCATTAAAAGATTGTGTGATTGCTCAACAAATAAATTTCTCAATTAAAAAAAAAGTTTCCTACTTCTGTGTGATAACTGCCTCTGAATTTCCCTGGAATTCCTCACCCAAAAGGCTTTGTTTCCCTATCACTGAATCATTTGCTAGTCCTTATGCCATTCATTATTTGGTCTAGGAGGCTTTGGTGAATAATGACTTTAATGCCCTGCCTCCTTAGGTAGGCTGTCCATTGACAGACTCATTCATGTGCTGCCTGGTTTTCAACCTTCTTGGCACTTTTCCAGCACCCTTTCTCATTCTTTTGTACCCCTGGAAGTAAGCCTTCTCATATCAATGGGCCTTCTCACCCAAACACATCTTTTTTCATTTTTTTTCTCCTTTATAGTCATGTTCAAAATCTGTTTCCTTCTCTATTTTATACAAACTTCCTTTACTTCTTTTGATTGTCAGTTTCTTTGTCTTCCCTTAAATGTACAAACTCTGAGTGTGAACTAAGGTCCAGAAATGCAGAATCACTGACAAAATGATGTAGACTTCACAAAAACATGGGACAATAATCAGAACCATGTGTCAGGGTACACACATTTAAAGTTAGATCCTAGATGATCAAATATTGAAAATGCAACACAGGCAATGTGAAATAGTCTACAGAAACTCTCCAATTGAGGAAAGGATTCCATCATGGCATCCCCAAGCATGCTGGGGGCTATCTCCTTTAACTAGACCTGCACATTCTATCATGAGCCTGTATTCTATGATTCCTCAAGGTATTCTTTATAACTTCCCCTCATTTTCAAAATCCAAGAGTTTCCATTTCAATCCTAAGATCAATATGCCCAAAATAAACCAAAGATATTCATCTAGTAGATTAGTGTTTATTAACTGTAGCTAAAAATCAGAACCATTTATGGAAGTTCAAAAATGTTACAGGTATCTGTAAAAATATCTGTAGATAATTATCATATGGAGCTAAAGCTAAAAACCTACTACAAGAAAGTCCTGGTCAGATCCAACTTTGGTGACTATGAGACCAGTGTCAGAAGTTTATTTAATGACTTTTTAATAACTGTCTTGATGTTTTATAGATCTGCTAACTTTGTGACAATTAAGGTTGAGAAAGGGGGTGGTTAGCTTTTCCAAATGAAAACTTGTTTTTTTGTTTGTTTTTAAATCCTGCCCTTTTAATGGCAGGTAAGGATCAACATGTCAAAATTTGCAAGAAAAGCAAAGTTAACATGATTCATGCTTTTCCTGGAAAAGTGGAGTGTGGACTGGGTAACATGCCTACTAAGAGCCACATAAGTCTTTCCCTACCACTGTTAAGCAGAACCCCAATCCCTGTCATGGCATACAGGGCTCCATCTGTTCAAGTGCTTTGATCTCATATTGCCCCTAACTCTACTTCTCCCCACTCACTCCTCTTTGCGCTACTGGAGCAGTAACTGATCTTTCAGCCTTAAGGTTCCACATGCTTCCTCTTACACAGAAACTTTTCCTTCCTCCTAAACTATTCTAATGAATTGTTCCCAAACACTGCTGGCATTCAAATAATCTGGAATTCCTTTTTTGTAGCTGTTTTCTGGGGTTTTGTTTGTTTGTTGTAGTGCTGAGGATTAACCCCATATCCACGCATGTTCTACATTAGCACCTTCCACTGAGCTGAACGCCCAGCCTGATCTGGAAATATTTGAAAACTGTCACAGCTCAGTATATGCCCTGTACCAGTAAATCTGATTTTTCTTTCCTAGAGATGGAACCTGGGAATCAGTAACTATACAGAACAAATAAGCAGAACAAACAAGCAAACAGAAAGCCCAACTCTTTAGGTGATTCAAATGTACAGAAGAAGAATGTGAGTCAGTGCTTTAACCTCCTCAGCTTATGTTTAAGCTAAAATTTTATCACCAGTCTCTCCTAAAGTCCTAGTATTATTTTTATAGTTATTTGGAGGGATTCTACTCTCTGTCCTGACTCACTTCACCTCGCATCAACAGTATAATCCACATGGGCAGTGATTATATCTGATTTCATTATACATAGTACCCTAGTCCCAAACAAAGAAAGCTAAAATTCATCAATGTCCAGAATCTTACATTCATAACATGAATAGGTTTAATGAACTAGTCAATGTAGAGGTCCATATTGGCGTTATAATTATTTGACAATTTTGCTTCTTTTTAAAAATTTTTTATTAGGTAGTTGAGTTCTAGTACAACCATAATTGCATATAAATTAACAATATAATAGGTATTTGTTCTTAAACCACAATTACCCCCACATCACCCACACCCCAGGGTCTTGATTCTTACTTTTAATGGTAATTTTACTTGATTTGATTGAACTGGCCAAATGATATTCTCTATGATATATAGACCTATTACATTTTTAAATTCTGGACCCAAGGTAAAATCATTTGTATGCACACCCTTGAATAGTTTCTAGTCTCCTTTATTTTTCTCACCATTATAAATGAATGCAATCCACTAATTGCAGATCTGCTGTAACACATTCTGTTAATGCAGTTGTTCAGGAAAAGTGTGATTACATTTCTGTTTGGGTGTATTCTGTAAAAAATCTGCCATGTTGAAAATTTCCTCAGCTGTTAGTTCACAGAGGGTGTCAGACCTGTGGGCTGTCACATGGTCAAATAAGGAAAACAGCACAACAGGCATGTTAATTAGTATTGCATCAGCACAAACCATAATGAAGTCTAATTGCTTGGCAGTGCAGTTACTATCAGACACAAAACCCACACCAGTCTCCCATGTATATCACCGGGGGAAAAGTTAGGAAAATGAGATTTTTTTCTCCCCCAAACTTGTGTCTTCAAGGGTGTCGTATAACTGGCAAAAAATACTGTACAGAGATGTTTGTAAGCTAAAGGTTTTTGCCCTATGCTGATACCTTTTTACCTCCATCCCCATCCACTGCCATCATCCTCTCAACACACATTTTTATTAACAACTGTTCCTCTGATTCCTGCCATCTAAACTAGCTCCCTCAATTTCTAAAAACAATTTCATGCTTGGTCAGTTCTGCAGTCTGTATTTGATCTTAGTATAAAAACAGAAAGAACAAAATTCATCACTGCACACATAAAGTACCTTGTTCTCCAATAAACCCAAGAACTAAATGGGAAACCTTAGAGTTTTTCATGAACCTCAATTACTGAATACTGAGATACCCATTTTCAATCAAATTGTAAGGGATTCAATGAACATCTAATAGTCAAATGCCAATTTCATACATACTATTGTCACTGATCCTAAAGAAAAAAATAAATGAAGTCTGTATGTGGTTGTTTTACCAGTTTCATTCATGCTTATGTTAATTTAATTCAAACTTTTCTAGCAACAATGACTATCAATTACATTAAATTATACTCTAGGGAGAGGCCTTCTGAACATGTGGATTACAATCTGAAGAAGGAAAAACAAGACATCAAGCACTTCAGTGGTCGAAATTGCAGTCATCCTTTAGAATGACATCCTGAGGAATTCTGAAAGCAGTGCAATCTATGAGGGACACCTTCATATACCTAAAATCCTCTGCAAGTCCATTCCCCAAATATAAAGCCATTTGTTGAAGGTTTCCTTCAATTTCATTCCCATAGAATGAGTAATTTTGATTCTGACAGTCTAAAAATGTGAAACAACATGTATGTCAAGATTTGAGTAAGGATCTGGTGATGGTATGTTTCAAAAATTATTCCAGGATTTTTATTCTTTTCCATCAAGAGGGATCATTGTACCACAAAAGCATTTTTTAATTCAAAAATAAGGGGTTATCAGTTTGACAGAATAAGAATAATTCCTGCAGCTCAGTTCATAAAGCTATCAAAAGATAGTAACTGATTTTCAATAATTTGAGGAGTATGTTGCAATTCATGAGATTTTTTTTTATAAGTCTCTAATGGGAGCTTGTGTGTGTGTGTGTGTGTGTGTGGTGTGTGTGTGAGGAGGAGGAGCAGGAGAGGAGGAGGAGGATTGCATGTGTGCTAGTGTGCATACAGCATCTTACTTAACAAATTCCCATGGGTTTATCTCAAGAGTAGAAGGGATTGTATGATGGATCAATTCCATAAAACAATGGCTTATGAACTCCAGATGTAATGCTTTTGCACTTTGTCTAATAAGCAGAGGGATTTGTCAAAGAGAGCCTTCTTTTCAAAGAGAGCCCAAATGAATAGCAACGTCTATTTTTAATCTGTTTTGAATTCCAAACTGTCTTTCACTTGTACAAAGGAATCAAGAGTGAAACCATTTGCACTTACATCTTAGCAGCATATTGCCCAACATCTGGCAAAGTCCAAATTTCTGAAATATAATTTATACAACTCCCTGGCCAGAAATGCAACAAACAAATAGGAAAAAATAGGAATGCTTCACATATTTTTCATTGCAGACTTCAAGAACTGTAGACTAAATATTTATTCAATATGCTGTGTGAAGGGTAAGGGAAAGCTACATGAACAAACTGGATAACAGTTTTTGGTATACTCCATACATAAACATATTTTTTTTAAAAATCCTCTCAAAATTACAAAAATGATTATGAGAACAATCAGTTTACAGTATTCAGTTAAAAAGATGTTACTTTATAATTTAATTTCTGTATTTCTATAACTTAAATATTTTAATTCAATTTATTTACCAATATGGGAAATATTTAAGAAATATGATTCAATTAACATAAATCATTTTTGGAAAACATAAAGTTATATCCCTGTGCACAGATTATTCACAGACAATAAAAATTTGAACAAGAAAAGCAGTAACATTTGTTATTACCAAGAAAGCAATGGGTTTCTTAGAGGTCAGGGTGCAATAAAGAATTTTCCCTTCACAGCTTTTATACATTTTAGGTACGGAGCCTTGTCTTGAAAAATTTTGAATTGTCATTGATCTGTAAACCTAGCTAAGACCTGTTTTTCCTCCCTTTTGGCCTTATCTTCATTGAACATGCACATAGTTAGACCAAATACATGATATACATACATAAAATTCAAACAAAACTTTGGAAAATACCACAACAATGAGAGTATAACATGATGTGAATATGATTTATGGTACCATAAAGGTCAGAATGGTGTAAAACAGGAAAAGACTTCAAGTAAAAGTGAAAATCTAGAATTTTTATAATTAGAAAAATAATTAGTTCTGTCAAATATCACATAGTCGAGGTATTATACGTACACCAGATTAGCCAAAGTTGAGTCTCACTTTATTACAGGAGTGTGTGTGTGTGTGGTATTTGTTGGTGGAAAGTGTGATGCACTGGAGAGAAATATGGGTTGAAGTTTTGGAATGAGAAGGGTAGGTCAGATGGCAGAAAATGCTCTTTCTGATTTTGAAAGCAGGGCCAGTGGTTGTACTTAATGTGCTTTTGTTGGTTTCTTCATTTTTTTTTCTTTTCTTTCACTCTTAGAATCATTTTTCAGTGCTGGTTATAGGGACACCCACAGCGGCATGCACAGACTTGTTTCTCCGCTGTAGAGCGAGGATGCCCATCATGAAGACCTGCAACATGAGCAGCCTCACCAAGTTCCTGCAGTGAGCACCCACTGCTCTTCCACCACAAACACAACCAAAAAGGGTAACAGTGTTCGTTTCTATCATGCAAGATTATTTTTTCCTAGTTGCATATCTATAGGAGGGGGATCATACTGTAGTACTCTCACATGTCCAAATTCTTGCACTCGTTTTGTCTGTAAGATTAATCCATGTGAATGAACACAGAAACACTTGACACCAAAGAGTTAATCTTGAGCCCTCTTGGCTAAATAATTACTCATATTCATTACCCTAAAGTGAGAAGCCTGGAAACAAGGTAAGGTTAATTAGGCATGAAAACCTTTGATTCGTATACACCTTATAATTTCATGTTTCTTATTTCATTTGCCCTTCACAATATGCAGGCTATTTGTAGATGATGATGATGATGATGATGATGATGATGATGATGATGATGGTGGTGATGATGATGACAATGACAATGGTGGTGATTTTGCAGATAAAGAACAGAGCATTAGAGTTTTTACTGCTTACTGTGTTTACTGAAGGTCCTAATTAAATAGGAAGTAAGAAGATAAATTTTCATCCATATGCAGGGCTTTTATCTTCAAAGCCTGTGATCATAACACAAAACCTTACTATCTCCTGAATAGCTATATTATTATTTGAAAACAAAAGGTGAGCAAACTATAATAATATGGTTTCAAATCCATTTCTCAGGCTTTGTGACCTAGCCTTGTTTCTTAGAAAATGATGAAGCTAATGCTGATGCTTGGTGACATTTGTTTTACTGTTATGAATCAGCTACTATAAACTTTGGCCTATCCCATTTAAACCTGAGTAACTATCCCTGTTATCCCTAATAGAAGTGGTACTGGGAATAGATTCCATCATTATTACCCATATGTAGGTGTATATGGGTAAGGATCATTGTTATGGTTTAGATAAAATGTGTCCCCAAAAAGCTTAATATGAAAGACAATGTATAAAAAGACAAGAGGTGAAATGATTAGATTATAAGCACCTAAACCCAATCAGTGAGTTGAATCCCCTGACAGCGATTAACTTGCAACTGGATGAGATGGGTCCTTGGGGGTGCACCTTTGGGGTATATCTCTTGTTCCTGGTGAGTGGAGCCTCTATTTGTTCTTCCTGGAGCTGTACCTTGACCCACTTCCCTGTACCACATCTTATGCCATAGTGTTCTGCTTAACCTCAAGCCATAAGGAATAGAGCTGGCCTTCTATGGACTAAGACCTCTGCAACCATAAGCCCCAAAATAAACTTCACCTCCTAAATTGTTTTTGTTGAGTCTTTTAGTCACAGAAATAAAACAGTTGACTAAAACAATCATCATTATCTCTATTTTAAAGATGAGGAAATTAATGCCCAGAGAGGTTAAGAAAACATGTCCCAGCTCACCACAGCATGCTAGCGGGTCTGGATTAGTAAACCTCTACTCTAAAGACCTAGGTAGTAAATTGAGGATTTGTAAACTACATTGTGACTACCTAGTTTTATCACTGTAGCACAAACGTAGTCACAGATAATAAATAAATAAATGGGTAAGACTGTGTTAATATAAAACCTTATTTCCAAGAAAGTAATCATCAGGTCAAATTCAGCTATCTACTTGTAGTTTGTTGATCCTTGGTACATTAATGTTTATAAAATGCTTCATATTGTACCACAGTACAACTCCTAAGTAAAATTTAATTCGTGGGCGAAGTTGCAGAAACACCTGCAATGTATAAAAATGAAAATATGTTGCAGAAGTGAAGCTCAATATACCTGAACTCAAAATCATGCAGGAGTTTCATCGTAACCTGCTACTGCACAGTAGTCAACTTGGACCTGTCAATGCCCGGTGCAGAGCTCAGTTCAGAATCAAGGAAGGGGAAAAGAGTTTCCTCAACAAGAAATTAACCTTAACCTTTAAAACTTCTTCTACCTATGGAACAATCTTTACTCAAGGGCTTGAATAATCAGATTTGTGAAAATTGCTCCAATGGATAAAAGGCTGGATTTCATTGATCTAGGAGTTAGTAGAGGAAACCAGTTAGGTAGGTTCAAAAGTCACAAATATATAACTGTGCATATATTCATGGACACAAAATTAAAATACTTGCAAATTATTGTCATCTATAAAGATGAAGCTTCCATCATTTTCAAGAGCAATTTGTGTGTATGTTTTAATTTTAGAGATCAAAATGCATCTTCATTCATATTTCTAAAAATATTCCAATAATAAAAGCTCTGTCATCTTTGCAAATTGTGTAGTCTGCGTGTCCTTTCCTTAGGATCCAGCTTATTTTAAAAACAAACACTCTGAAAATCTTTGGTATCGCATTCAGCAATCCATCTGCTCCAATGTAAATTCTTTCAAGTGCAGGTGGCCTGTAATGTTGTGTGAGAGCAATTAATGAAGTTTTGAATCTCTTTTGCTCTTTCACGGTCGGCTGAATGGTGAAAGGGGGTTATCATCTTTAATTCTCCAGCTTAACAGTATACACAATTAGATATTTACATGCATTTTCCTTTCCCTTTTAGAAACATATATTATACAAGTTTTTCTGGGTGTTCTATTGCAACCCCCCCAAAAAAAATCCCACCAATGATTTCCAGCATGGCTCAAAATATTAATACGTAACACATTATATTAATGATTTAGAAAGAAAAGAAAGAATTGCAAAGAAAATATTTCAATCTGTGGTAATTCTAATACAAATTCTAAAGTATTAGACAGCAAATAAAATTAGAAAAAGAACAAAAACAGAGCTTTCCATACTAGCATCCATAATATAATGGAAAAGTCCCAATAAGTAGATATTTATTATGTTTTACTTCAAATCTTTAAAAAAAGTGCTTTCTTTATACACTAGTAAGCATTTACTCTAGTTAAATGATAATTTCATAGCAGATTTACACAAATTAGTTGTTTAGTATCCAAATTGTTCTGATCATCATATTACACTTTGAAGCTAGCAATGACTCATATCAAATTATGCTTATAATAAAATGCATTAGAATTTAATTCATATGTTGTCTGTGTAGATACACATTATGTACTGTTTAAATACAACAGGAATTCATTTATTTGAGAGTAGACATACATTTTATAAAATACAAATGTTTGTGAGTAGTTTGTCAATATCATATTGGTTTCTCTTAAATTTTCATACAGAATTTGTATTTTTACATTACAGAGAAAAATCTGTTCTCTTCCTTAAGACATATTTTATGTTTGTATTAGGAATCATGGAAGCAAAGGAAAATCTGAAGACTCAAATGTAGAATTTCAAAACAAAGTAGTCCATGAACTAAATTTTGTTAGTCTAGCCTTTAAGTTAGAAAAATAGATACATTTTTTAATTAATTCAGCTGTGTAAAAATAAATTTAGCCACCAAAGGAGTGAAAAAACCTGAAAATCTATTCCTGTATGACTAAATTTATTTTTTTAGGAGACTTCACACAATCACTGAATTATCTAAATTTCTAGTATAAGTTCATTATCAAACTAGTGTAGAAAACAATATTTCACCCACATTTTGGATCTATTAGTCCAATCATTCCTTTTGGATACAAGATGGGACATTAAAAAGTTCATCAGAGGGAGGGGCCTAACTTCTCATGAGCCTAATAAAGCCAAATCTTCTGTACTCAGGTGCCTAATGGATTTTAGGCTGTTTACCAAACTAATAGAAGACATGATTTCTCTCTTTGAGATGGAAATACTAAGCCTTTTCATATTTATCAACAACAGGTTTAAATTAGTTACTACTTTCTATATAGTGATTTTATAGTTTGCATAACTAAAATATCTACTGTATGAATTAAACAATGGAAATACCATGTAACCTAAGCAATGGAAGGTAATATTTCATGAGAGAAAAGTTGTTCATCTAAACATTTGGATGGTGGAAGAAAAAAATATCTTTAGAGATTATGAACTTACGGGAAACATAGGAAATATAACAGAAAGCAAACGAAAATGGAACATGTGAGAAGTGAGAAAGATGCTTTGTATTGGATTAGAATCTTCATTGCTAAAGATTTGAGTTCCTACCTGACAATTAATCAAGAATTAGAGCTCTGGAAAAAGAGTAGTAGCATGATGTACATTAAGAAAATACACTTTAGGGTAAAGCAAATATAAAAGATAGTTTTTTAAAAATCACAAGGTATTCTTTCCATTCTCTGTAATAAATTTAACACAGGATGTCTGTGTATACATGCTTATTTAATGCATGACACTAAAACCTAAGCAATGTCCAATAGTACAATTTAACAATAAAAACAATGAATCTCTAACTATAACATTCTAGGACATAGCATATATTTGGTAGGAAAAGGTGAATACCAAAACTGTTTCTTCTTAATGTTTGCTTTTTACCCATAGTGAAATAATAATACATGTAACATTTTAAATGTTGTGTTCTTAATTCTTATGAAGATACTAAATTGGTTGTAAAGAAGATGTTGCATGTTGATATGTATATTCATGATAGCTTATTTATAAATTTAGTCATTTTACTAAAACAACAAAGTAAAACAAACAAAAAAGACACACATACAAAAAAATGAGTCAGATCTGCACTAGTCCATTAAGATTTCAAATGTTTGCATGTTAAAAGATGCATATGCATGGATTCTGAAATAATCATTATGAGCACACCCCACAAGTTAAGCAGAATTTTCTACTATGCATATTCAAAATGCCTTTTTCAAATGCTAATTTGTTAATTACAAACTTTTTCTCAAGCTTAACTAAACTCATAGACTTCAGTTGGAATCATTTGCATAATATGTTCTCCATATAAGCATTGCCATCATTAAGCTACTGAAAATTTTCAAATGGAAGGAACATCTCATTAAGCGCAAAAGAACAAAATTTATTGTCTTGCACAATTATATTCCAAAAATATAGAAGTTTTAGAAAATTAAAGTATTTTAAGACAATCAATAGCATACTTTCCTTATTTTATATGTGATAATCACTTTCATGTGTAAGAGGTTTTCAGTTTTCACAAAGGGCTAGTTAATTATTTTTAGCGCATCTCACACCAACAAATAATCAAGAGTATTGCTAATAAAATATTGGAGTCTTGAGTCTTTGGAATATGATTAGCATCTCTGACCCTTTGTCTCCTTTCCAGTAAAATAATAGTGCTGCCTTGAAGGTGATGATGATTTAGTAAATAGTTAACAAATGCCAGCTGTTATCACAATTTTGATTATGAGGGTTGGGAATTTCCTAGCAGCCAATTTTAGAGTTCTGAGTTTGAGTCATGTTTCTCGTTTGTCTTTTTTAGTACTGGTGGCTATTTTGTTTGTACTTTTGCTAACATTTCCACAAATAGGAAGCAGAAAGTTACATTAAGCAAGTAAAACACAAGTTGGCCGGTAATTATTTTTAGAATTCTTATAACCATTATAAAGTGAGCTATTGAAACCAAATGCATTTTGGATATTATTTTTTTATCTTCAAAATAGAGTTAATATAAATAACTTCCTTCTAGGTTTATCATGACAATAAAATAAGGAAATCTGTGAAATGTTCACAGTTGTATGCCTGGATTTTAGTAACTACTTAATAAATAAAAAATAAACCCCAATCTAATCATTCTTGTATCAACACTGACAAAAGTTACCTAATTTGTAAAATTAGTATATGTGGTTTTATGCAATATATATTTACTAGTAAAACTATCCCTCAGACCAGAATATATCCTTGAACATGCTTCTATTATAGGACTTCATGTGGTTAGGGTTAGTTTCTTAACATGAGAAAGTTGGGAACACAGGTTGGATGATGAATTCTCTTAAGAACATTATCATAGTGGAAGTTAGTGGGAACTACTAAACAAGGTAA